>APFE031654171.1:276740-359990 GCA_000404065.3 Pinus taeda
GTTGTACAGGTGGATGGAACTACATGGGAGGGGTGGGACAGAGTCCCTGATCTCACCCACTAACACTCCCGTCGTGACTTGGGCTGGAAGGGTTGAAACACCTTCGCCTTGAAGATCACGATGCCATGAGGGCAGGTCCCAAAGTTGGGTCGCTCATGAGGAGTTAACTGGGGGGCGCGCATCAAGGCGGATTCCTTGATCCCCGACACCATTAGTCTCACTATAACAGGCAACATAATACATGATAGTGGTCTATGACGTTGCACTATACTTTCCCCTCGTAGGTCACTGGATGCTTGAAGGACAAGTGGTGTGGCACCCTTGGGATTTCAGGGAAATTCTTGAAGGGCACGACCAACTTGGCACCCTTGGCATCACAATTAAACTGTTAGGTGTGGCACCCTTGGAACTTCTAGGGAAGTTCTTGAAGGGCACAACCAAACTTGGCACCCTTGGCATCACAATTAAACTGTTAGGGTGGCACCCTTGGAACTTCTAGGGAAGTTCTTGAAGGGCACAACCAAACTTGGCACCCTTGGAATCATTAAAAATAAATAATAACAAATAGATATAAGTAAGGAATGAAAACTAGGTAAAGTTACATTAAGGGAAAATGATGATTGGAAACCAAGGAAATTAAATCAAAAATAAAACTGGGAATAAGGAGGATCATAGGAAGAAATAAATAGAGTACCTTAAAAATTCTACCCTCCCCATGTTGGAAAATTCTAAGTAGATCAGGTGGTTTAATTAGATAATAGGGGAAGACAAACATATTGTAAGGATAAAGATTAATCCTAAACCAATTAAACTTAATTAAGAAAAGAGGAAGGTGAATTAAAATAAGAAAATAAATTAAATTTAGAGGAATGTAGAGAAGCTCCATGTGGCATCAACCAACATAAGAATATCCCTCTAAGAGATAACCTGAGTTAATGTAGGAAGTAGATTGGGGATAAAATCTTGACTCATTAATTGACTCCAAGTAATAAACACAATTTAAGGAATAAAAGGGGGGAATAAAGAGACAACTAGGAGAAGAAATAGGAATCTTGTGAGGTGAGGAAAATATTAGTTTTAAATAAAAAGTTAAGTAAATAATTTTGGGTGACCTTTGCTGAGAGAATGACACATGGGTAGGTGAATAATCAAGTATTAAATTAAAAGAAAAATATTATAATTATGCATGACATGCCAAGTGTCACCTATGAGGACTCCTATAAAAGAAGGGGCAAGCCATGAGAGAGGGGACTTTTTTGGGAACCCTATTGTAGGATGGATGATATGATGTGAAAGCAGTGACTACGAAGCTATAGTGAGTTTGGTGAGGTAAGAGGGTTTTTAGAGAGGGGACTCTTGAGCTAAGGTTGCTCTCCTCTGCCAACTAGATTCTTCTTCCATTGTACAACCCCATTGCAGCTCGGGGGTCCGCAGGGAAGAAGAGTACCCAAGGAGTAGGCTGGGAGGTAAACCGGTGGGTCTTGTTTCGGATCAAGTGTGTCATCATACACTCGCAGAAGTAACCGGCAACAAAGAAATACCAGCGACAACAGAGCAAGCGGAGTCTCGCCTCTCCGGTGTACGGTACATGTGTAATTCGTTACTACTTGACCTTAGATTAAAAGTATATAAATGTGGTGTTATGTTCCTGAAATGAGCATCAGCGATGTGTGCATTGATTGAAGTGAAATCTCAATGTGTTTGTTTTCCGATTGTAATTGCTTAAAAAAAAAAAAAAAATGTGCTTGATATATATATAATTTTAGCTGGGTCGTTTCACTGTTTTAGCTGGGTCGTTTCATCATCACTTGAGTATATATTACTAATATCCTAAATGATAAATACAATTTAAGGTGACAATTAGACTTAGTGATTGGTAAGTAAGCCATCGGTTAACAGTATTTGTTTTCCAAATTTTCCTATTGTCATCTTGTTACCCTAAATTGCACTCAATGTTAAGGCAGATGGCAAAGTGCTCAAAAGAGGAATCCAATTATTCAAAAATTAACACCCCTTGGACATCAGCCAGATATTAAGATTAAAATTCGATATTATTACCAATTTCGTAAACTTAAATGTTAAAAACAAGTAATTAGAACATCTCTCTTTTTGTTGTAATCAATCCCAAATTATTGGTTTGCACATCTATTTATTTTGTTTTAAGCAGTCCCACTGTGGAACTTGACCTTGTAAGCATAACAGTTCCTTCATCATTTTCTGGCTGCTACTGGGCATTGAAACTGAAATTAAATTAAATATGCTTAAGATGTATTTTCTTCACCTCCTCACCAAAAAAGTAACATGATATGCAGTGAATTACAAGGAAAATTATGTCATGGTTAGAGTCTGTCAGATTCTACAACAAAGGTACCATTTATGCCAAGCATCTATCTCTTTTATTTGTACAAAAAATGTTGCGCTAGATGTAAGCTGTTCCACCCATAGGCCAATAGGCCTTGTGGACATTTTAATAAAATTCTATTATATTCCCATATAATGTTTGCCGGTGGCATTGGAACCTATGGTGCATGTGCTTGTGATCCACACGAATGAACAAAAATTTTAGGTTGCAGCATATAAAATTCTAACAACTAGATCCAAACTCACATTCATAAATTCAAGATTGCATGACTAACTCTAGCCGCTAGATCAAACTTACTTCACTCTACGAGGAAAAAATATCTGTAGCATAATTAATAAACCATTTTCCTTGTTAGAAACCACCTAAACTAGTCTGATTTTCCATAACAGAGTCACAAAATACAATATACCTCCTGTATTTCAACAACATCCTTGGGTTCATTGGAAAGGGGAAGAATGATTGCATTCACCTCATTTATGTCAACAAGATCCATTGCCCTACAAAGAAAACATAGTGTTATTATCTCGATCTTTTGAAATTTAGGCCTAAACTTTGGCAATGTAGGAGTAGGAATGGTGAAAAGAGTTTTATGCTTTTGAACAGTTCATCCTGACTGGGAACAAAACTTTGCCATTTCAAATGGAATTCTCAGTCCAACAACTTGACCAACCACTGACAACCATGCAATTAAGTATTGATTAACAATATCTCTTCTCAAGGTATTGCTATAGGTGGATGCTTCAATGGTACTTCTACCAAAATTATTAACACCCATTGTAGTGTTTTCCATGAGTTGAGAGCTTTTCCCATTATCTCGTTTTTGTTCTGAACTCTTCTCAGATTGTGCCAAAATGTGTTCAAACAATCTAGCAGATGAATTCGATGATCTCTTGCAAGAGAAAAGAAAGCCCATCCACCCACTAGTTCCACATGGATGTAAGGAGTACCATGGCTGGTTTAAATAAGGATGCTCCTGTGATATTAACAACACACTTGAAACATCACAAATATATGAAGTTGTGGAGTGAAAACTCTAGTCTAAGTAATCACAATACCAAACATTGAGATTTTCTCAATTAGCATATAAAGGGTCTGTAAGAAGGTACCTCTTGGGTAAGAAATGTCCATTTTGATTCTTTAAGTAGTTGATGAGTATAGGATGAAAAATCCTTCTCAATATCTTCCCACTCCAGTGGTTTCCCATCTAAATATGCAATTGATAAACATTTTCATTGCTCTTGAACAGATAGTGAAGCCAGCATCATTCTTTACAAATAGTTATGCTTAACAGAATAGAGAAAATTAACACAAGATGAGGTCCAAGTAGTTTGTCAAGTTTAAGCACATACCAATACTATGACCACGGAAAAGGAGCACAGGAACTCTGTAAGAGCTGTTGTAGACAATATGGAAAGTGTAGAGGTGGGGCTCATTATGAAGACTCTGAACCTGAAAGATAAAAATAATCAGCCAACGAAAACCATTAGAACAGTTGATATCAAAAACCATAAACTTTGTTCTAGTCATGAAAAACAAAAGTTAACAATGTTTTTGTTTCCTTAGGCAAAGGTGTTTCTCATTTAAACAATAATTTGAGCATATCAATATTTATTCCGAAACACAAATCCCAATTGATCTACATCAGTGACTGGAATTCAAGAAATAAATAATCGATGTGTTATTCAACTCATTGTAGGGAAAACATTCTGAATGATAAATTAGTTTCAGGTTGATAAACTCGTAATCAATGCTGTCTTAAATAGCCTTCAGGAAATGTCGACCCAGGATTTAGTTGGCAGATTAAACGAGGAAGTTGATCTTTCCCTTAAAGGTCCACCCAGTCTTACAATAATCAGGCCTGAGTTTGACTATCACTCTCCAGTTAGTTTTTAAAGCATTTTTTCAAATAAATGGACTGCTCATATTCATCCCCTGAACTTCAACCAGCGTCTAGCCACTCAAAGGATTAAGGACTTTTCTTGAACAAATTCCTATGAGGAGACATTTATCAGGTTCACTTTCTGCTCCACCTCAACTATGAATCAAGCCAAATATTTCATCTCTGATTATAACTGAATGCAATCAAATATTCTAATAAGTTTAGCATTCAATGATCTCCTGCTGAGAAAGAAAGCCCCATCTATATGTTAGTTCCACATGCATATACGGAGTACCATGGCCAGCTTAAAGTTTAAAACAACACAGATTTGCAGAATTGTAGAAAACAAACTCTTATCTAGGGAATTAAAATGCAAAGGATTGAGGTTTTCTCAAGGTAACATGAATTTGTAAGAAGCCACTCCATGTCCAAAAAGAATCTTCATTTTGAGTCTCGAAATAGCTAATAAGGATCTGATGCAAATCCCTTTTCCAACATCTTCCCACTGCAGTTCTTTCCCATCAAAATATACAATTAACGATAGGATTTTATTATGCTTAAACAGAGTTGGTGAACCTGGTCAATTCTGACAAATATTTAAGCTTGGAGCAAATTAAGACATGATAAGATTGAAGCAGTTTACCAAGTACTATAGAACATCCCAGTACAGTGTCTCTGAAATAGGAGAATGTGAAATGTATAAGAACCATTTGACATATAAAAAATGTAGAGGTGGGACTCACTGTCAAGTGTTTTCAATCTTGAACAGAAAAACTACCAGACAAACTGGAATCAACAATATCAAGTACTACCTACTTCATTTGATTCATGAGCTAAACTTTAGTTAACGGAGGCTTTTTTGGTTCATTTGGCAAAAGAATTTCTTCAGGGTTTATATCCACAAACATTTGAGCAACAAATTTAAGCACCTTAATATTTATTCCATACACGATGCTAACTAGAAATGCAAGGGCTCTCATCGATACTGAATAAGTGATTGTGTTTCGAGTCATGAATAATAGATGGCCTGTTCAACCATTCTGAGGTATTAGTTTTATTATAACAAATCAATCAGGCTGATAAACTATGGTTCAATACCAACCTAAATACCATTTAATGATTGTCCACCCATAATTTAGTTGACAGATCAGCCATGGAGACTGATGTTAACATAAAGTGTCACCCAACCCTACAATGCTCAGGTCTGAGTTTGAATATCATGGTCCAAGATATGTAAGTTTCTTTGAATAAATAGACTATCTGTATTCCTCTGATCTCGAAGTGATACCATCAATAAGGATTCTGGGATCTGTGTCCCAATATTTAAAAAACATTATTTCCACCCCCAAATGACACCCAAGGGCCAAAACATTTCTCTTCAAAATGGTTCACAGAACCATTCAAATTGTCAATCTGAGAATGTACAATACTCAATGTTACATTATGTGATAGAGGTAACACTTGTACTCAAGCGATTCAACAAGCAAATCAAAAGATTCTGAGTTTGTTCCTGACCCATTGGATGACTCCTATCAGCTAGAACCAATCAGAATAATATACCCTTTATATACAAATTTAACTGTAATGTCTAAAGAAACATAAAGGATTCAGAAAAAATAAATTCAACATTCAACTTCATTGAAAGAAACTCAGAACTAATTTGCTGAAGGAAACTGTTCAAGCAATGAGTGAAAAAGGTGGGAAGTTAAAGTGCAGAAAAACAATCATAACCAAGTCTAAACCCTAAGACAACCGGATGATTTGTGCTAGCATGGGGGCATTTACACCAAGCAATACTTCAGGTGCGCCAAATGCTAGAGCACAGCCACAAGGGTCACACAAAGGAAGCAATTGACTCTCAACTGCAAATTCTACATTTCTGTCTCCTTTCTTCAAAGAAAACGGGTATTTGTACATTACAGATGGAAGATAACAGCAAAATCAAAGGATAAGCTCTAACTGTAAAGATTAGCAGCCATACATAATTAACAGTATAAATATGGGAGATGTAAATGTGCGCTTTAATAAAAATTGGACAGTAGAAAATAAAAGTTGAACCATTCCACCATTTCATCCATGCCACACAGAACACGAACAACATCTCACACACTAATTGTATGAAGCCTATGATTGACAGCCAACCCTTGAGTTGTTGAAAATTGCAGCAAGAAATTCTCAATTTGATTTTGCCTTGAGAAAATTCAGATTTTCACATCAGCAGACGGCTTGGATGATGTTGACTTGTGTGACATGGCTTGTGCCACCCAATTTACTCAAGTAAATTTGAGTTGGAGAAGTTAGAGTTCAGTTCTGCATGTGTAATTGCTAGTTTGTAGTAGTCAAAGTCAGTTATCTCAGACTGTTTTCAGTTAAACTAGTTCCAGCGTTTGGAGGAACTAATGGAAGATCAATTAAGTAGTGGGACTTCAGTCAAACTCAGTGATCATCCAGTTAACTGATCAATCAGCCAAAATAGTTAGTGCATGCAGAGAATTCGAGTTACCTAGTTGAGGTGGAGATTCCAAGGCAGTGTAACATCATTTGTAGACTAGTCTTGAGTGTACAGGTGTTGCATGCAATCAGATGATCAGCCTAAGGAATTGCACAATTCAATTACAGGAATTTCCTGAGTAATAGGGACTAATTCCTCAAGGAACAGATCAAGGAAATAGGAGTTCAGGCCGAGGCAAATTTTGACAAAGTCTGGGTAAGAAGCCTTCGGTGAGCAGAGAGATAGGTTGTGAACTTGTACGGTGAGCTCAGTTGAGCAAAGAAATTGTAATACATCTCTATTCATTGATGAATGCAAGCAAACATTGGGGTTTTTAGGACATTGCTTTCCCCAGATAAAAATACTTGTTGCATGTGTGTTATTTCTTCTTGCATGTTTGAGATTTTTGTTCTAAATTGTGAATTAATGTCTACAAAGCAGTAGTCTAGGTTTGTGTCTTGTTATTTTGATTAAAACTTCATGAACAGTTGCAAATCTACAGCCTAATTTCTACATGATTAAGCAAAAGGCAGCCCCAAACCTTGTGTTTAAAAGGAGCATGACTTCTATATGACCAAGAACCTTTGCAACCAACACACCACAGAGTCCTTCACTCCCCACTTTTTATTCAAGTGAATAACAATGTCATAGGTGTGCCTTAGCCCTCAACATACAATAAAACTCCTCTAATCACAGAAATGTAGAAGAGCTTTCCATTCCTCTAGCTCCAGTCCCTCGAAAATAGTCCTGACACATGCAACTCTGTTTTAAAATAGTCAACAGGGATCAAGTGACAAAGACTTTCTGATACAAATTTGTCCAAACAAGTGAGTTTTTGAGCCTAGTTAAGAGCATGCTAAGTATACCATTGATGATGTTGCCACAAAATCCTTCCAAAATAAAGCCCTTTCTTGCCAGTCTTTTGCCGGAAAACCTAGAGGAAAGACCAACCTATCCATAAGGGGACAGAAAACAACCAAAATTTAAATAAGCCATGACACCAAATCCTAAGCATCCGAAGGTGATTTGTAATTGATAACCCTATGTAGATCCTAGGTTTATTATTTTTCCTTCTTGTGCTCTATGTTGCTAATTACCAATGTTCCACCAAGTTTCTAGGATGCAGGATCAGCATATGTAGAAGTACCCCCCAAACTTTAGGGAACATTGAAGGGGACATTGGGGTCTTCAACATAGGCGACCCCACCCAAAATACTATAAAAATGTAAATTAGAATACATGAAAATCTAAGTCACATGACACAAGGACACGAGACACGGAGGACACGTAAATACGAGTATTCGACACGAAACGCAGCAACCCCAGAGACAGGACACGAGGGACATTTTTATATATATTATATTAATATATATATTAAAAAATACAGAAATATAGTGCTTGATCCATATAGATATGAATCATGATGATATCTATTTAGTACTTAGTATACACTATTTAGTATTTCGTATTTAGTAATTTATTAGTCAGTTTATTAATTTACTACATCAATGATGTTCACACTTCAATGTTCATTGTCCATGTTATACTTTTTGTTATTAACTTCAAACAAGTTTGATCATGTTCAAACTTCACTTAAGGTAGTTTATGAACTATAAATTTATATGTGTTCAAACTTCATTGTTGACCAGAGCATTAATCGAGCTTTCCCTCCCTTTAGACCTTGAAGGTGTAGTGAGCAATGAGCACATGACGGGGAGCTGGGATTTTTATTTCAACACACGATCTATACGTCGTCACTCGTGTATAATTAAGTTAAGTTCCGTAGGCTATAACACAACTTACAAGAACTTTAAGTGCTCCAAACTCTCAGCAAAGCATGCAAACGCTCGTCTCCTACATCTCCATGTCCAGGTCGATGTGAAGATGTGAGCATTGCACTTGAATCTGATGGAATTCCTCACACTGCACAACAAATTGGATTCTAGCGATGAGCAAACTCAACTTTGGTGGTGAACAATGACAAAAATAAACCAAAAATAAACCATGTTGCAGGTTTTAAATGTCACTTTTCATGGGACACGTGTCCTAAGAACAAAAAACATTAGGGCATGTTTTCGACACGTCCAAAACACATGTCTCGATTGGAGGACACGAAGAAAAATGTTTTCGACACGTTTTAGGGCGATTTTCGTGTCCGACACATGAAATACGGGACACGAGACCCTGAGGGACAAGTCCTGTGACTTAGATGAAAATAGAAATCTAAATCATTGCAATTTTGTAATCTAATACATAACAGTGTACCAAGGAAAAGGGGACCTTTGTTTCTTATTGTTGAGCGCTCCCTGAGCACCAGTTTGGGGTATAATCGGGATCCCTGTGAATTAAGGGGGCAAAAAAGACTCTGAGATCCCCTAGGCTCTATAACGCTCCTTCCATTTGCTTGTTATGATGGTGAATTTGTGGAATATCTCCCATGCATTGGGTATTAATCTTTTCAAGTGAATTCTAATATCTATGTCTAGGACATTTGGTGCAATGGGATTAGTTTTTGATTTCCAAATTTGTTAATTTGGCTCACGATTCAAACACTTGTCGGGTTGAAACAATCAATAGCTCGGTTGGTTATTGAGATTTACTGTCCTATGGCATGGAATATTTGTGTTGAGGTGAAGAAGAAATTGGAATCTCAATCTGTAAGGATTCATTGCTCCACCTCTGCATGAAATTGGGATTGGAAGAGAATTCAAGCAGTACTTATGGCACCCTTTAGGGAGGAGTTAAAATAGTTAATGTTTCCCTCCTTCAAGCAGATGCTGTAAATCTGCAAATTCAGATTGATTAGATTATAGACAATGTGACTACATGTATTGCCCTAATAATTGAACAAAGAACCACTATGCAGAGAACTAAAGACAAGGTGTCCAGTCTCTGCCAACAAGTGGAAGAATCGCAGCTCTCACTCAATAGGACCTATATAGAACATTGCACCTCCAACAACTCCAATGCACATGTGTTTCCTGATCTAAATACTCATCCTCCTCTTCAGTTTAGGAGGGAAAGTTCCGGGAATGTTCCCCCTCTCAGATGAATTAACATGTTTTGCAAGTTTTGTAAAATTTTGAATGTATTTTGCCACTTATTTCCCTATCGACATAATAAATTAGATATACTAGACATTATAAATTCTGAGGAAGATAGTACTTTTTGACAGATCATGCTTCTCAATAGAATATCTAAATCAACTCTCTTTTAATGTATTAACTGTGTTCATCACACAAATTTTTAGAAATGGAAATTTCTCATTCTGGTAAAATAAAAAATACACAGAAGAAAAGGGTAACTCAAGCCCCCAAAATTGCTCCCTCTTCTCATCATTACACTCAAGATGTTGGAACCCCTTTAGCTAGTACCAAGGTAATGGTATCTTCTTTGAAGTCAATCCTCTCAATGTCCACCTTTATCGCATGTACCTGTGGATTGATGTGTCTTCCTATGAACTGCCCTTCCCCTTTGGAGGTTGGAAGCACCTTATAGGGCTTTTGAATAGCCATCTCAAACATAAGTGTGGTAACTTGCTTACAAATCGTCAGCTAGAAAGAAGTTTGAAGGAAAGGCTTGTGTGAAGTATTTTTGTGCCTCTAGTCCACTATGATACTTTTATGGTTTTTTACCTAATGATGTTGATATCACTTGATCTTGAGGGTATGTCTTAGGCGGTTTTTCCCAAATACATTGGATATCCCTTGAGGGATAGCTTGACACTTCTATAGCACCTTGAAGAGGATATCTAGCCCAACGTGAGAGCACTTATGACCTTGCAACCCCGGCGTTGCTCTCACAGATATGAGCATTGGCCCTTTATGATCCTCCACAAGGATGTATGACACCTTTTACGCCTCCAAAAACTAAAACACTGAGGACAAAGGTTAGGACATTGCCAAGATTGATAATCTACCCCAGAGGACCCAAGACATCGCCAAGCTAGCATTGCACCTTCTTTATGGGCATTGAATTGTTCTAAAGCCCAAATAAAGATGATGATAACTTGAGATAGTTTGGGAGAGCTATTACACTCCTTGACGATGACATCATGCCCCTGCCTTGCAACTTCACCCTTGCAACTGCAAGCCCTAGAGTGATGACATGTGCCTTCTAGATGATGAGATATGGTTGAGGAGCTATGGCTTGGAGATGCACCCTTTCACATTGATGAGATGACTTAGAGTAAGGAGCACTCTTTGACCCTTCTTGGCACATTGCTTGACGGAAATGTTCACTTTATGAGGATGATGTCACATTGGAGAGCTTCTTTTCCCATGTGTGGAGAAAAAGGAGTCATTTTATTGTGTTTTAACTTTTATCATTATGAGATCTACCTTATAGGTTGTCTTGTGACCTATTGACCTTGTGAATATTTAAAAGTCATGTTTTAGGGCTTTTACTTGTAAAATTAGCATAATTCGACTTGGTTGCCCTCCCATAAATAAGGGGTGTCAAGTTGGAGGATTCATTGTCACACACTCAAACCTTTCTCTTGCAAAGGGTACACACTAGTTCTCTCACTTTCACTTTGATGCAATGGTTCAATAGGGTAGTGAATTGTCCTGGGGAGAATATGTTTTGCATGGAGAGACTTTCTTGAATTGATGAAGTGATGCTTGGATAATGGTGTAAGTTTAATGATATTTTCCTTCAATTTTTCTATAATTGTTGGAATTAGGGTTCATCTTGTGTCATATTAAGAAAATGCAATATCTTTTATGAACTCTTGTTTCTTCATAAGCAAAATTTGTTATCAAGTATCTATCAAGGAAACTAGATTGCATCCCTTGACATTAAATCTCCTTAAAAGTAAAAATCTTTGGGGTTTGGTGTAGAGCAAATTCTCTCTCCTCCCTCTCTGTCTAAGGTCCTCTTCCTTTGATCTCGTCCTTTTGACTCTATATGCCCAATTGATTGAAGGCGTTAGTCCTTGTGTGTCGACCAAACAATTTTTTTCATTTTTCTTTTATTTTATGGTAAACTAGGGCTTGGGTTTGGTAAAATCTAAATTTTATAGCTTAATTTCACCTATAGGCATTGCATCTATAAATATTAAAAAGGCAAAATTTATCGTTTTATGCATTTTTCACCACTAATTTTAATGACATCTAGGGTTTGATTGCTTTTGTTGATGTCAAAGCTTGTCCACATGAAAGAGAAAGATACATAGTCAAATAGCATATTTCAAGACCTTTACGATGATAGGCAGCACACCTTCTAACTCCTCACAGTTAAGGAGAAATGATTTTTTGAATGTATTCATATCCATGTATTTACATATCTTGATTCTTACCATCTGTACATGTCGGCCCTGCCTTAGACGCACAAAAGCATATAAATAAGAGTTGTATGGTCAAGATTAAGACACAGATCTCAAGCATCCATTTCGGTTCTAATCCTGGAAGTAGAGGCAGCAGGTCCAAGGTTCATACCTAATGAACCAATAAGAAGAGAAATGGAGCTGAGCTAGAGAAGTCTGAGTGAAGTATTCGATGCCCCTACCCAAGCTGTAGGTGGCTCTTTTTGACACAGTTTTGGGGACATTTTTCAACACAAATCAGAGCCGTTTCCTTGTGCCTTGGAGCAGACCTGAACAAGCCTAAAGTCAGCCATGTTGCAGCCCGAATTAGCTCTCTGTTGCAAGCTGCAATCAGTCCTTTGGAGCCCAAATTAGCCCTTGTTGCAGGTCTGAATGTCTGAGGAAGCCGAGGCCTGTTTAAGGTGGACTGTGCACTCTAAACTTTTGTGGAGGCCAAGTCCTAGTTTGTCTAGGCTGCAGGCCTGTAAGTCTGTTAAAGAGGAATGACAGCAGTGGAAAATACCTGAATGAGGATGATTTGAAAGATAAGGAAGAAGCACAACTGAAGCCAACAAAAGGGAAGAGCCTAACAGTGGACAGCAAGCTACTAAGCTGAGTTGACTTACAGAGGATTGGTATCCTCATCTATCTAACAGGTTGGAGCCTGAAATCTTGTAAGTTGGTGCTCTCAGAGGAATGGTGTCCTCATCTATCAAACAGGTTGGAGCCTGCAATCTTGTAAGTTGGTCACTAGTGCTTACAGATGATTGGTATCCTCACGAGTGGTTGCCTCTATCATGTAATAAATTTTGGTCTCTTAGAAAAGCATTCTAGTATTTTTCTCCCAGTTTGGGTTTCTACTTTAATCCTTGTGTTGATGCATTGTATGGTTGATTATGGTTGATTAATAAAGTTGAAAAGAATTTAAATTTATGTGATGCCAATTCACCCGCCCTCCCCCCTCTCTCTCAATATCACTGTGTATTTCCAACAGTTTAATGATAGTTTCCTTCCATTTTGCTATAATTGTTGGAATTAGGGTTCGTCTTGTGCCATATTAACAAATGCAATATCTTTTATCAACTCTTGTTTCTTCATATGCAAAATTTGTTATCAAGTATCCATCAAGGAACTAGATTGCATACCTTGACCTTAAATCTCCTTAAAGTAAAAGTTATTGGGGTTTGGTAGAGAGCAGATTCTCTCTCCTCTCCCTCTCTGTCTAAGGACCTCTTCCTTTGACCTCATCCTCTTGACTCTATATGCGAAATTGATTGAAGGCATTAGTCTTTGTGTGTCAATCAATCAAAATTTTCCATTTTTCTTTTATTTTACGGTCAACTAGGGTTAGGGTTTGGGAAAATCTGAATTTTATAGCTTAATTTCACCTATATGTTATTGTTCTAAAATTAGACATTGCATCTACAAATATTAAAAAGGAAAATTCTATTGTTTTATGCATTTTTCACCCCTAATTTTAGGGCTGATATCTAGGGTTTGTCTGTTGTTTTGTGCATTTTCAACCATTAAAAAACCTAGTGTTTACCTACCTCTTGTTTGCCCCTTTAATAGCCTTGAACCCTTCATTGTACCATACCATTAATAGGCTATTTTCAATTGTTGTTTTTATTTTTGCATGCTGTAAAAGGTGCATTCTCCTAAACCCCTAATTTATAACAACAATCCAAAAATTGATGGTGGCTAGTGAGAAGACTAACTTGAAAACCTATAGAAATTATCTTGGCCTCCTAGGCTCAGCCAGTAGTTTCCTCGAATCCAGCATCTCTCTTCCGCCCCAAGCTTTTCTTTATTGAAGACCTTTCTAGGGTGTATAAATTAACAAGCTCTTTAGAGAGCCATTTGGCTTACGATTCTTGAGTCACCTAAACTCTAAACCTCCCTTGTGGGGATATTATCCAACCACAACACAGCAGGGGAGAAGCCACTGAGGTGACAGTGATGGCTGACCTCATTGTTGCCCTAGACCTAGAGTGCCTAGTGAGGCTTTGCACTAGGCTGCTAAATTTTGTGGTAACAGGTCTCATTTTAATGCATTTGTTTGACGAGAAGAGGGATTCATAGCAATGGGTGCCCTGCAGCCCACATCAATAACAACCAAGTTCCAAGCCATGTCAACACCGCAAATTACAATGTAGACTGCCAACCAGATTCAAAGAAGACATGTCAACACCAACAGTGACAACTGCAGTGTAACTACTTAGCTGATGGTTGGTCTCCCCTATGTGGAAATAAATAGAAACTGAATGAATTCTTTGGCAGCTAGTTTGATCAAAATTTGGAAGTTACAGGCGCAAGAAGAAGAACTTGGAGAACAGAGCCAGAGGGGAAGTAACACTGAGTCTGGAGGTTCTAGCAGAGCCCAGAACTGGTAGCGTTGTAGACAGACAAGAGGAAAGTTTTCACTGCTATAGCATTGGAGTCATTTGCACAGTAGTAGAAGCTCATAGAGCACCTTTGTAATATGACTTGATAAAAAGAGTCAAGCAAAACATTTCGAACTGGCGTTTCCCATCTTGGGTTTCTCCGGGATAAATTATTGTGTAACCTTTCTTATGCGATTGACGGTAGTTTGCACTGAGTTCTTTGCATTCTTTAGTCACAATTAAATCACATTGGATTACTAAAAACACTGGACAAATTAATCAAATAAATATGTTCGGGTCCATGATGAATCATGTTGGCCATAGGCTTAACGATTACAGATCAGCATTGGAACTGACAGAACCATTGTTGCTAAACTGTCAACCAGAAGGGAAAGTTCAGGTGATAACAAGTATATTGTATTTTGGTGTGTATTTGTGTGTTCATGTTCATGTCTATGGTCTTCAGCCTTCAACGTAATGGCTCTTCCCTTATCTTGAATACAATATGTAGACCAACAAACTCTCCTCTGTATTGTGTGCTTTCTTTACTTCAAACTCACCTACCATGTGTTATCAATGAACATACTACTTGCAACTTCACCTCTTCTTTATTCGATTTCCCACTTATTTACCTTCTTATCACGTTATTCTTCTATCCAAAACTGACTTGACATCAATGTCCCTCTTAAAATTCCACATTCTTATGTTGAAACATAGTGCACCCAACGGACTTTAAGTTTTAACCTTCAACACTTCCAACAAAGCTGATTCATCACATCATTATAAGTCTGCCACTTGGAAATGATTAACTTACAATACCTTGGAAAACTCCAAGAAACAAATACTACTACATTCCAATTATCACATATGCATTTTGTGAGATAATCAAATGCTTAATCACCTTGAAAATCTATAATTCAAATGCAAGAATTTTCAGTTGAAGATAAACGTTTGCAAGCTTTGGAAGTAATGGCATTGGAATACCTGATCATGAGATCAAATAATTATATGATATATGACAGAGTTGTTGAGATTTATCATAGAGAACTGTAGCTCCAAGCACTATCTGTAGCAAATAGTATAACGCTTAATACTAAGTAGAACATAGGATAACCTTACCTGTCCCCTAGTGGCAACCCTATTGCTAGCTGATTTACCTGCTTACGAAGTACATAATTAATACCATAAGAACAGCATATCATTCTAATCCTAGTTAGAGCAACCTTCACTATATACCTATGCATGCATCTGTAACTGCAATCAGCTTATACTCATCTAAAATAATTTGCGGTCAAATGAATAAATTTGTCAGAATACAGACTACTTCATGAGTGAGGTAGAATCTCACCAAGGTAGCCGGATCTGTAGGTTCATTGCCCTCCTCGAGTTCATTCTCACCTTCAGCAAAATAATGTTGCTGAATCGAAAAGAAAAAAAAAACTGACATTTGAAACTGTTGAAAGATGAGTATGAAATAATTCTCATTCTGCCCGTTATTTAAGCTCTGGATCTATGAACATAATGTCCTGAAGGCACTCCCATGGCTTCTACTTATGCCCTATCACTTAAAAAATGAAAGGTCGTGAAAATCAATTTTGATGTTCACCTGTTTTGAGGTTTGAACAGGAACATCTTCAAGGGACAAATAGCCTTTTGCCTGAAAGTACATGGAGCAAGTTAATAAATATCTTCTTTTACAATCATCATACCTCAAATGAGCCTTTGCACACAAATTTCAAGCATAAACATCCATGTCATGATTGTTTTTAAATACTGATCAAGGAATCTCAAAAACACTCACATCATGAGATGCACCCCAGGGTAATTTTGGGCAAGGTTCCCAACTCCACGGTTGCAATGTAGAGCAGCACATTGCCCATTTGTCTATCAAATTAAGTGCTGCAACTTGAAATTCGCCTGGACTGAAAGTTCCATCCCACAGGCACTCACTTGACATGATAATAAATGGTCAATTGTGTACTTCTAGCAATTTCGCTTCTTAATTCCAACAATGTTTCCAAATCCATAAGACCTTCTGCTACATCTGCAAAAAGTTGAACTTATTGCATTATATTACACATCTGACACCATTCTAGAACTTTTCTTTATTGGGAAAAATGAGAAGTAGGAACAGGAAATAGGGGGAAAAAAGAAGTCATATCCATGTCCAAGATGATCATTGGCAGTCAATGGAACTGGTTAAAATCAACCTCATAGTACACCAAGGTAAAGTGCATAGAGAAACTCTAGTTAAAGAATCAGAATCTATAGTTATCTGTATGTAACAATATAAAAAGAGACATTAGACCTTAAAACTAAAATTGATAGCTATCATGTGGCAAATGATGTTATGAAAGCCCCAACTTGGGAGAACTGGGGAATTCACTATAAGCTTCTGTTGTGAATGACCCAAGAATATTTTTAGATTGTAACATGGTGTTACAACGAAATCTATCACCCTCAAGAGATGTAAAGTACTAAGGATCAAGGGGCTAGTTTTGTGCAACTCAAGAAGGCTTACAACGAAATTTATCACCCTCAAAAGATGTAAAGTATTAAGGATCAAGGGGCTAGTTTTGTGCAACTCAAGAAGGCTACCCACTACCACCATAGTAGCTCTTCCTCTCACTTTTGGTTGGCTATTCTCCAACTCAATGGGGGTTTCCCTAAAAGGTAATATTGGTAAGGCAGAGGCTGATTTAGTGAAAAGTAAGCCTAAGCAAAACAAATGGATGTAGTATAAGCGAAAGTATGAATGGTGTGAGAAGGAAAACACCAAGACCAAGTGTCTAGTGATTAATCACACCCTGGGAAATGAAGTCAAGGAAGCATAGATTGTTACGAGTCATGACGCCAAAGGAAGCATAATATTGGGATAAATGTATATGGTATGACACCAAGTGGGGGCATATATGGGATTAAATGTACATGTAATGCACAAATGTATATGCCATAGAGTTGGCCTAGTGATAAAGGGGCCACATGTGCAATGTGTGAATAGGTTCATATACAAAACATGTAATCCTTATTGAGGACTTGTGAATTGGATGTATGAATGTATTTGGTTATTTGGAGGAGGTTCTCATATTCTTTAAGGAGTTATTGTGTGACTTACCTCTCTTATATATATTGTAGTTGTGTTCCACGCTCATATTGGTGTACATGGCATGTACTTCTAATTTTTTATGTATTTGGAGTGTGGAGCGCAACTCCAATATAGATAAGAGAAATAAGTCACACAATAACTCCTTAGAAAATAGGAGAACCTCCTCCAAATAACTAAATACATTCATACATACGAATTACATGTCCTCAATAATAACTACATAATCTCTATATATATCTATTCACACATTGTACATGTTGCCCTTTCATCACTAGGTCGACCATAGAAAATATACATTTACACATTAATGATTACATGTATACTTAACCCCATTTATACCCCCCTTGCGATCATACCATATACATTTAACCCAGTGTATGCCCCCCTTGGGGTCATTACATTAATCAAAGAAGGCAAGTGCCAGAAGGTGTGAGGCAATAGGGGCTGCTATGCCTGCCACAAAAATCAGCCCAACTTGCTGAAATCTATTGCAGAAAGTTATCCTTGGAAAGCTAGGTGTGCTATTCAAAATTTTTGTATGAAGGTGATTCCATATCATGGTAGCGGCAATTAGGTTAATTAGTTGTACCTTAACATGAAAACAACAAACATGAGAGGGATTATCTCCTCACATTACATTGTCTAAATGAAACATGGTTCATTACAAGGCCTTCATAACTACATAACAATGGTTTCCTACAATAAAAATCAATGTTGCGAACATCGGCATCGAGATAAAATCAACAAGGGTCCAGAAAACCAAAAAATCGTAAAAATCGGGAAAATATCAGTAAAAATTGGCAAACATCAGCAAAATCAAAATACCATCAGAATATTGGTAAAAATCAGCAAACATCGGCTATGCCAAAAAATCGTGATTTCGAGATAAAATCGGGATGTTATCAAGATGTTTGCAACATTGATAAAAATCAGCATATAAAAAATAAATCACACAAAAGCCTCGCATAAACAAGACATTATACCTCCAATCTTCCATTCAATCTCCAAGTATGCATGTGATGTACAAATGTTATATAATGGGAGAGCTCCTCAATCCCCAAAGTCTCAACTATTACAATGTACAGAAAGCTCATATTTACACAGAATATTTTCTCTCATATAATAAAGAATTATTATTTAATAACTACTAGACAAGTCAAAAAAAAATAATATAAAAATGGAGTAAGTAGATCCCTCCTCGATACATGGTTAACCATGTCACAATATGTGGACACAAGACTCTCAAGGAGAACTCACCCTTGTCCAAAAATAAAAAAGAGGTGACATCAAAGTTCTCCAAGAGAGGGTATACAACTAAAAATAAGCAAGAGTAACTGGTGTCAAGTATTCTAATTTCTTCTTTCTCTTGATTATGTGGGCGTATTTACAAAGAAAATCTTTTCTCTCATATAATAAAGAATTTTTATTTGCTAACTACAAGACAAGTCAAAATAATAATATTGTTACACTTCATTTTGTCACCATGACAAATAATCATCAAAATTGGATCTCTCGCCATCCATCCAAGTGTCATGAAGCATTCCCTTGCAAGTCAACAACTTATATGCCTTGAATAAAGTGGAATTTCTGGATCTCATGGTACAAAACCCTGTTTTTGAGCATCTGTGCAGTTTTTCTGAACAAAATCCGCACATGTGCATTTTCTTATACTATAAACTGCACAAATCTACGCACTGTCTTCCACTATAAACTGCGCAGGTAAATCAATAAAAAGTAAAACAAACAGTGAGATCTAGAAGCATTGTTGGGTGAATCATTCCCAACAAAAAGCCTTGAACTCATGTTTATTCGAGCTTAACCTCATTTTTTATGGAACTAATTCCCATTCTTCAAGGAGCCCTCATCCCTCTTTTAGTGGATCTCATCCTTGGACTAAGGATCTCAAACTACTTCCTTTTGGCCTATTAATCAAGCCATAGGTGGGGGAATTGAGGGAGGTTGCTGAGAGTAAGTTTAGCCTGGGGAAACAAGTTGGAGAGCTTATCATTCATAGAGAGGACTGAGATCAATGGGAGGAGCTTCACAACATCAAGGCACAAGTTTTGTAGCTGCTTTATTATTCTGAAATTAATACAAACAAGCATTTCTTCTCACTGCATTGTTTAATGGATTAATTGATGAATTTCATGGATGGTTTAAGTTATTATTATTTGTCCATTGGAATGATGTTATTTATATTTGTCCATTGGAATGATGTTATTTATATTTGTCCATTGGAATGATGTTTGTTACTAGTCTCCTTGATCACTAGTTTGAATTATTGAATCATTTATGTTGCATATGCCTTTGATCCTTTGTTGTTTCCATGTGTGCAGGTCTGGATTCAAGCATGGAGGAGCTGCACTGAAGCACAATGGGGGATCTTCACCAAGCATGTCGTAATAAGGTATGAATTTCCATTTCTCACCTTGTTAGCTTATTATTCAAGAAAAGATAGATTCAGGGAAGGAATTAGCTTGATTGTCTGTTTGTTTCTAGTTTCCGTCTAGGATCTAGGGAGATCGCTCTTGTCAACAAGAGGGATTTGTCCGCTATAACAAATATAAAAACGAAGTAGATCCCTCCTTTATCCATGGTTGAACATATGTTGAAATTGGAAACCAGGGCAAAACTTCATGTGGGTCATCTTATTCATGGCTAATAATATTTTTATTAGATTCCTCTCGTCGAGAGGTGTAGGATTGATATAAAGATAATCCGATTCCGATAAGTATTCATAGAGATATGAATTTATTTTGATTATGGAATTATTATCAAGCCGAACTACAACTTATGTAGGCTCAGAAGCCCAACAGTCGCATCTATTCACCCACCAACGTTGTGTATAAATATAAGAGGACTTTTCCTCATTTGGACTCACTCATTCCATCACATCTCTCTCTCTCTACTGCGCAGATATGAGTCTCTTCTCTACTGCACTGAAATGGGTCTCTCTCTCTCACACATGTGAAGCCGGAAGCTGTTGAATTTGAAGCTACAACTGCAGAAGTAAAGATTGACTTGTGTGGCCTAGAAGATCTCCTCTTTGGAACTGCACTGTAGGTTCATCTAAACCTCCTCTAAAAGCCGCAATTTCTGGTGGTGGAATGAAGTCAATCCGATGAACGGTTTGCAAGATATCGACAGCCCTAGTTTGAAGCCGGAAGCTGTTGAATTTGAAGCTGCAACTGCAGAAGTAAAGATTGACTTTCATGGCCTAGAATATCTCCTCTTTGGAACTACGTTGTAGGTTCATCTGAACCTCCTCTGAAAGCCGCAACTTCTGGTGGTGGAATGAAGTCAATCCGATGAACGGTTTGCAAGATATCGACTGCCCTAGTTTGAAGTCAGAAACTGCTGAAACTGAAGTTCCAGGAACTGCAGAAGTAAAGATTGACTTGCGTGGCCTAAAAGATCTCCTCTTTGGAACTGCGCTGTAGGTTCATCTGAACCTCCTCTGGAAACCGAAACTTTTGGTGGTGGAATGAAGTCAATCCGACGGTCGATTTGTGAGATATCGTCTGCCCTAGTTTGATAATAAAGTTAGTAATGCTGATGCTATTTAGGGTTTGCTACTGCTGATATGAATCAGATTTATTGTACTATTTCTCTTTGCTGAATTATTGAAGATAAAAGAAGATTTGATCAAAGGGTTTCCCCACACATTGTGGGGCTTGTCCCTGGCTAGCCGCCACATCTTGTGTCTCTTGTCTTGGCTTGTTTTTTGTTGATCGTTTAATGTTCTATCTGCATTTTACTTTATGTACATGTGATTGCTAATCGGTGGAATATAATAAGAAAAAGAAGTAAAATGTTATAAGCATAGAACATACCATAACTTAACAGGGTTTCTTGAGTAGAGTCCGATTCCAGAGTTTCAGCCTTTTTTGAGAAGAGGAACAACCCCAAACCCTCATTTGATTTTCAGCAGCAGTAGCAGCACAACAGTTTTCCAACAGCTGGGACGAAGTTCAAAGAGAATCCATTCCTTTGCTATTTCGAGTGTATTTCTTCACTTGCCTTGCGCAAGTTGAGGTGCCACCTTCCTGATCACCTCCTGTACTCATTTTCCTACTCAATATAATAAAATGGTTTAGTATTTCTCGCTGCATTTCTTGAGTATCTGTTTATATTTCATATATATACTATTTTTGTTGCACTACTGTTATTATATCTCTGTGATTTTCTCAGCTACTATACCACTTGTACGTTGTCTGGTTGAGACTTTGTTGGGGTTTAAGGAATATTCCGGGTTAGGGATGTTACACAAGATGTGGCTTGACTTGCAGCAAGAGGAATTGAGGGGAGCTCTTCTAAAGAGCTCCATCAGCGGTAGTAGCAGCGAACAGATGTAGGTGAAGGTGGAGGAGAATGTAGCCCTTGCATCAAAAGGTCCCAGTCTAGGACAGGGGAGCAACGAAAGAAGAAAAAGGACCTGTGGAAGGTCAAGTGCTTCAAGTGTGGTGAACTCGGTCACTACAGCGCCCAATGTCCTCTCAGAAAGAAGGAAAAAGAGGAGAAGCAGGACCAGTCTACAACACATGCTGAGATCAATAGGCTATCCTCCAGGTTGGAAGATGCGAAAATTTCTAAACTAAAATTCTATTACTGCAACAACTGATTTATTTCACCTACTTACTATTCTCAATAAGTTATTTATGAAATTCCTTCAGCAAATATTAAAATAAATTCTACTACAGTTATCACACAATTACCCAGAGAAAAAAATACATGCACAAGAATCAATCACATCAACACAGTTATTTTTGGACAATTCTCCTTGGAAAAATTGAACGCGGGAAAACCGGTGGAGCAGATGAGGGCTTTATTTTCAGCAGTAATTGCTTTTACAAGGAATGATTTTATAGAGAAACTAAAAGAAAACACCTGAGACTTTCCCTCTGAGACCATCTGACACTTTGGAGACCCTGCTCCCACTTCTCTGTCACCCATGCATCACGCTGATTGACCCAACATGGCTCTAAGTGGCTTTGCGTCCCTCTATGTCAGCATACGTAGGCCCTACATCTCTCCTCTAGACTGCATCTCTCTTTCTGCGTTGTCTTCCACTGACCCTGCCTTGCGTCCTCCTCGACCACTGCCTGCTACTGAAGCTCTCCTCTTCCCCCACCATGCAACTCCCTCTGAAATCGATCTCCTCTTCCTTGAGAATCGAATTTCCTTGAGATATTGAGTATCTGTCGGTGTGTCTCCAAATGACCCTCAGGTCTTCTCTTATACTTTTCCTGTTGATGAATCAACAACCGAGATTAAGTCCCTAATCAACGGCTAAGATTAAAACAGACTTGATCCTCGTCTCTTAGAAGCTTCTCATCCTTATCTTTATTAATACCCATTAATATTTTTATTTTCCTAAGTTTAGACTTAGGAACCCATTAAAAATATTAATTATTTTAATAACTCCTTATCCGGATGGAATTTCTCAAAACGATTTCTTAGTCTTGGAGATCTCATGTTTCTTAGCCTCTCCTCCAAATTTCAAGGCTAGAGTACATCCAATGCTACCAAAAAATCAACACTCCCTCTTAGCGAGGAATGTGCTCTAGCAATGTTTCACTATAGAAACATCACACTGATCTTCTGCATCGGTATCTGTGCTAATGCTTGGCTTGCTGCCTCACATCCCCTGCACTACTGCTTCCTGTACTGCTACCCATGACACTGCCATTGCCACTACTGCTTCCTTTCTCAATATTTTGATCTAATTTCTTTCTCTTCTCTTCGAGTATATGACAATATGCTAAACTCCCAAATATCCTGAAATCACTGACTTCAGGTGTCTTCCCAGTGAAGACCTTCTTTGGAGTGATTTTGCCCAATGCCCTATGAGGAGTCATGTTCTGGACATAAATTGTCATGTTGCATGCTTATGCCCACAGGAATTTAGGCATATATTGATCATACAACATTGCCCTAGTTGCTTCCACAATAGTCATGTTTTTCCTTTTTGGTACTCCATTCTGCTCCAAATTGTAGGGAGTTGTCCACTCTCTTCTGATGTCTTCCTTAGCGCAAAAACGGTGAAGTCCTTGTCAACATGTTGTCCACCATTGTCCAAGCGCAACACTTTTATCTTCTTTCCTATCAGATTCTCCACTAGAGCCTTGAACTCTTTGAATCGACCGAAAACCTCATCCTTTGTTTTCAAAAAGTAGATCCAAGTCTTCCTGGAATGGTCATCGATGAAGGTGTCGAAGTATTCGGCACCATTAAGAGATTTTGTGGACATCCGTCTGTAGATGTTTGAGTCTATCAATCCTAGCACACTCTTCACCCTATTGTTACTTCTAGAAAACGTAGCTTTGGCATACTTGCCTAGAGCGCACCCTTTACATACATCATCCCATTCAGTACTTAGTTCTAGAACTCCTGATACTATTTTCCTAAGAATTCTCAGAGCCCCATGGTGTAAGTGTCCCATCCTCCTATGCCATAGCTCATTCAAGTCTTTGTCTCCATTATTGCCTATCAGTGCGATTGGTGATTCTCGCTGTAACCTATAAAACCTGTTACTTTTGATTCCAATCTGAGCCTTCTTTTTCCAACTAGGGTGTTTGACATATACTTTCTCCTTAATGAAGAAAACATCATAGCCCTTGTTTTGAAGTTGAGATACGGAAAATAAGTTCATCCCCAATCCTGGCACATGTAGCACATTGGTTGCCCGAAGACGCTCTCCTGCTTCGGTTTGAAACACAATGGTACCTCTTCTTACTGGAGTACACTTTGCCTTATTCCCCATGGTGATTTGAAAATTCATTCTTTCTTCCTGATAATCTGAAAAACATTCCCAGATTCCTATCATATGCCAGGAAGCTCCACTGTCTATATACCAAACCTCTGAGGAGGCAAAACTTGCAAGGCAAGTGGGCTTCTTCTTCCAATCTGGAAGCTAACATCGAATATTCATCCCTTGTGTATTCTTTTGGAAATCTACACGAGGTTGTCACATATAAGAGACTACAATCATGGATCTCTACAACCTTTGGTCCGCATTCTTTGACGAATTTTCTAAGCTTAACTTGCAACATGTTATCATGGGGGTAAGGACTGGCAGCTGGCTTGTAATCTTCCATCTGGAATTTCTTGAGCATTTCTTTGACATACTTGATTTGATATATGAATATTCCTTTATCCTGCTGAGAAATTTGAAGCCCCAAAAGGTATGTCAGTTCAGCAAGCATAGACATTTCAAACTCACTTTGCATTTTTGTGGCAAAATCTTTACTTAATCTTTCATCACTGCTTCCAAAGATTATATCATCCACATTTACTTCGATAATTGTTAGGTCATCTCGATCCACTTTCACATAAAGATTGTTGTCAGCACTTCCTTTCTTGAATCCCTATTGATGTAGATATCCATCAAGACGAGCATACCAAGCCCTAGGAGCTTGCTTGAGACCATATAGAGCCTTGTTTAATCTGCAGACATAGTCTTCTTTGTCAGAAAGCAAAAACCTTCGGGTTTTACAATGTAAACTTCTTCCTCCAATTCACCATTTAGAAAAGTTGACTTAACATCCATTTGGTAGACCTTGATTTTTCTCGAGCAAGCATAAGCAAGAAACATCCTAATAGCTTCCATTTTGGCAACAGAGCAAATTTTTCTTCAAAATCGATTCCTTCAACCTCTGCATATCTTTTGCAGACTAATTTTGCCTTGTCCCTAGTAACATCTAATCCCTCAACAGTGTTGCTCCCCTTAACCTGTAAGGAAATTGCCATATTGTTCAAACTACCATCCTGTCAATTGTAGACTTGTGCCATATACTGTTGCATAGACTCCTCCTCTACAAACATTAAGGAGTCAACAAGCCAAATTGTTCAAAATAGTGAGTCACCTAACAAGTCATCTTGACTCGAGTCATTATCTAAAGAAACTGCTAATTCCTCATGACCTTTTGCTTTTACAAATCCTGAAAGCATAACTGCTGAAACCTTGTTCTCTGTTTGGTCTTCCTGTACCTGTTTCCTTTTCCAGACCTTCTTATTCTTGCAATCTCAAGCCATGTGCCCATAGTTATGACACTTGAACCATTCAATGTTGTCCATGGGCGATTTCATCTGATATCTGCAACTGCGAGCGTTATGGCCATAGTTATGGCATTTGAAACATTCAATGTTTGGCCCATCTAGCACGTATTCTCTTCTGACAAAATCATCATGGAGCCTGTCTCGTGATCCTGCAAACTTGCTTCTAGGGCTTTGCAGATAATTATTGTACCTGTCAAAAACTTCACAATCCCTAGCCATATGTCCATAGTTAGCACATAAAAAGCAATAACCATTAAATAAATATAAGTACCTAGATGGTTCATTCAGATGCAATGGTCCTTGATAGTTGTACCTATCAATAACCTTACAATCCTTGGCCATATGTCCATAGTTAGTGCATGAAAAACAATAACCATTAAATAAACGAACATACCTGGAAGATTTTTCATTCTTTTTTGGAGGTGGTGTTGTAGTTTGTTGTGGTCCTTTGTTCTTGATTTCTTTGGTCTTGTTCTTTGGAGTTGCAACATTCTTCTTTGCCTTTTCACTTTGATCAACTTCCTTCTTAGAATCATCCTGCGAAGATGTGGAGCTTGTACCTTCATCAACTGTAGCTTTATCATCTTTAATTGCCTTCATTTTTGCTTCTTCATTTGTCTTATCTTGCATGTGTTCTTTTTGTGATCCCTTGAGTTTGTTGATTTCATCACGGGTTGCATCAAGTTCTCCTTGCTTTTGAGCAAAATCTTCTTACAACCATCCTTTCAAGATCTTCCTTCTTTTTTCTGCCTCCTCAACCTATAGCTTGAGAAGAGTGGTCTTCTCTACTTCTCTATTGAGAACCTGTATCTGTTCCTTCTGCTTCTCATTTTCAATCCTAAGCATGCTTATTTCTACTAAAGATGTTTCTAATTCCTTTTGCTTTTGGTCAATACCAAATATGTATCTTCGATCGGATTCCTTCCTTTCAATTTCTGCTTCCTGCATTTGTTGTGTGATCCTGCTAATCTCTGCAAACTTTGTGTCGAGTTCTTGTTGCTTCTGTTGGACTTCTCTCTTGAGGTCTTGTGTCATATTCTTGATTTCTTCCAATTGAGTTCTAAGACTACTAATCATCTTCTCAGACTCTTCATTTTCTTTTAAGAGTTTTTTTGCTGTCTTCAATTCTGTTTCCAAAAGTCTTGTGTTTTCCTTTTGACTTTTGACTTCCTTTATCACCTTGATCACTTGATTTTGAAACTCTATTTTACTCATTTTTCCCACTTCTTCATCATAATCAGAAGGATCCGAATTTTCAATAACATCTTGACCTGATTGCTTTGTAGAATAGAGATTATGAAGCTTTTCCCAAAGACATTTAGCTATTGAACATTGACCAACTTTTGTTTTCACAGAATTTGGCAAAACATTCAAAATTACATTCATGGCCTTTGAATTCTACCTTTTAGCTTCATCGGTAGATGTGTCTCCAGAAACAATTGATTCCCATTCTCCATGTGCCTGCAAATGTACTGCCATCCTAGATTCCCATATCCAGTAATTATTTGCATCAAAATTAGGGGTTGGTACACAATACTCACTTTCTTCAGATTTTGTTGTACCTGTACCTTCCTTTGAAATCCTTCTAACCTGCTTCTTTGACTTTCCCATCTCTATGCTCTTAAAACTGACTTCCAGTGGTTAAGCTGTTACTGAAGGAACCAAGCTCTGATACCAATTGTTGCAAACACTGAGAGGGGAGGTGAATCAATATTCCTTAGCAATTAGCACTTTTAAGTCTTTTCAGAGCATTAGTTAATCTTCAATTATTATTAATGTTTATGCAGTAATAACAGTAAATAAAATAACATAGTAGACACAAGAATTTTAGGTGGAAAATCCTCTTCAAGTCAAAAACCATTGAATGCTTTTCTAATAAATTCTTTAATCTTCAGCCCCAACTAAAATGAAAGAAACAACTTCCTAGAATTCTAGAAAAGAATTCTTCTCCAGCTCCCACTAGAAGGATGCCCCAACGCCCTGGTTTCTTCAGTAGTCAACTGAATGGATGCCCCAACATCCTAGACCAACCTACCACCCTTAAGTGTTCATATTCTCCAACCTGTAGGCGACTTCATACACCAGCCTAGCACCTCCTTGCCACCCTATAATGACTGAAATAAGACAAGAGTGTGGATTCTCATACCAGGGACAACGATCCACGATACAATATGATTTACAATGATTTTGATCGAACACCCAATCACACTATGACCTGCAACCCAACCATGACATCATCCCAATAGTGACTCCTATGCCTCCCAATAATGCCTTTTCAACTCTAGGAAGATTGACTCTTTTACAATAATGACTCTTTCAATGATGACACTTTTACAAACGACTCATTTACAACTTCACAATGATGACTCTTGGCCTTGACACTTCTTCACAATATACGAATGGTTGTCATGTCTTCAAAGGTTGTCCCGTTGCAATGCTTCCTTTGATTTGATAATTCTACTCTTGAATTCTTGCTTGAAGTTGTACTTGAATCTTCTTCTACCTGCATGCAAAATTTGCCCAGCGAAACCAATCCCAAAACAAAACAAAATACCCTTCAACTTACTTGTGCCTGCAAAACACATGTAAGTGCATAATAATGAATAAATACAAATTGAAATTACAATGCGTATCTGAAGTGTGCTTGTCATTTTTGTTGTTGACTTGTTGCAGCAGTAGACAAAGACTCCCATTCTTGATATAGGCATGGACTCTATGCAAGACTATATCCAAAACTGACCTAAAGAGATATACAATAAAAACTGATGACAGACCCTAGACTTGTGATGGACCAAGTTCTAAGTACAACAACGGAGACCATTCTATCAACTATGACAAGACAAGTAACATGAACTTACAACATCATATAGATTTAGCAAACTTGGTGTAGCATCAAGAATATGTAGCATAATATGTGTAGCATCAAAAATAGGACATCCGAAAAACTAATTGTGACATATAGAGACATAGAGATATAACTGAGACACTGTATATACTTACGTTGTCCTACAAAAACATATGTCAGAGATGATACTCAAAATTCAAATGTAAACACTAATCATACATACCTTGTTGTAGGAGACTTACCCCTGACTGTGGATGTGTGGTCCTTACTGTACTGATCCTTGAATGCATGCTTTTTCTTGCCTTCTAGGAGCTTGATGTTGAATCTGTTGTATCTATGTAATTTCGGATCTCCAAGGTCTGAAATTTCGTCCTGTGGTATCCCTCTGAGACCTCTTTCCAGCCCCACGAGTCTGATCAAGATTGGATTCTTCAAGAAGGAGTTATGCCCAATCTCCCATGATGACTTGATTATAGACTAGCTCAGTAGAGCAAACTTATACGAAGTGCCACGTGTTATTGTTGTGACCTTCCACCCTATTTGACATGGAATTCGGGAGCTTGCAAAAACCCTAACTTCCTCATATCATATCTCCGAAAATATAGCGAACCAAGATCTAAAATTCGTTCACGAGGCTCATCAAGATTTCAGCTCAAATAGATTTTAATTTCATCTTCTAAAGCTTCGCAGAAACAAAGTTATAGCGAAAATGCCACGATGACCTGTTTGAAGCCACAAAATCCCTACAAGAGGAGGATATGAGGGTCATTATTTATATGAATGTCTTGAGTTGAGAGGGTCCTCAACAAGTGAAATTTGGAGGGATTTTAGAAGCAAAAAGATTATTAATTATTCACTATTCAACGACCACAACCAATTATGAGTGCCATGCCACAACCCCATAGGGTTTTAGCTCACTAACTGGGGTTACTAACTTCAAACATGAATATCTCTCAAACTGTGAAGAATTACTTGGCGTGCCATATATCAACGGAAACATCTCGACGAGTAGAATCCATATAGAAGATCCTTGACTAAGAATAGAGTAAGTTGTCAAGTCAAAATGCCCATGCAAGATCGGGGTAGCCCCTGGTGCTGCTTGGGTTAACATCAGTGACAACCAGTGATCAAAAGAAGATACTTGAGAGGTTTGATTTCATGAGCAGATCGATTTCAAAAGTAGCAGGAGTCTATTGCCGGAAAGAGAGCCAGAGATCGAAGCAATAAGAGTGGTAGAGAGAGTGAAGCTGGAGGAAGATTTCCAAATCTGGTGAGTGCATTTACAGAGAGACAGAAGAGCCACAAAGAGGCTCATGCCGGGGCAACACAGTAGCCTCTATAGGCAGTTTCGATTTTGTTGGGGAAAGTCAAGTTTCAGTGCCAGAAACTGGACGAAGGTTCTGGAGGCCAGGAGAGACATTTTCCCAGATAGCAGCATACTAGATGGCTTTAGGAGAGGTTGATTCAGACTAAGTGTAGAAGGGACTGCACTAGGGTGACGCAGTAGCTGTGTAGAGGCAGTTTGGATAGCTCACTTGGAGTTGCAATCAAAGCTCGAATATACTTATGGGGTGAGGAAAATTCGTCACTAGATTTTTGCCAGTATTTTCTCTACAAGATTTCCAATATTCGGCATCTAGATTGTACTCAAATTATTTCACTGTTGCTTAATAATAAAACCCTTAGCTTCTGCACCGATTTTCCCAAGTTGGATTTTTCCAGGGACTTTTGTCCAAAAATAATTGTGTTAGTTATGTGTGTGTGCTAGCATTTCTTCTAATGTTTATTCTTCCGCAATTTTATTTGTGTAGATTGCAGTGTGATTTATTTAGTTTTGTTGTAGCAAATAGCAAATAAATAGTCAAATTAAATTAACTATTAGGAGAATAATTTCCAGTTGCTGCAATAGGATTTTGATTTTCGGAATTTTCACAAATGCCACCTCCTTTGATAACCTCCTACTCAGGTACACTGATCATCCCATACCCCCCACACATGGCCAACATACCAAGACAACTCATGGAGTCTGCCTGCTCCTTTGATAGCTTGACCTGTCACTGGTGCTATCTAGGACTCTGGTGGGAATATGAAAATGGGGGTGAGTCCAATCATTGGATCCACCATCCTGCTAATACCTTGGTTTACCCAATCCATGGAGTGGTGGGGAGTCCCACCTGGATCCCAATGATGATCCATCCCTCAAGTCCCTCTGGCAAACCACAACCCCTATTGAACTACACTCCCGACCATGGATGTATCCAAAAACCTAGCTAGCCCTCCCAGGGACCAACTCAATACTTCTTGCCATCCAACCCCAAGGGAAGGATCGGGTGCATGAACTCTCGTACACGGAACTACCTCCCTATCCTACGAATGTACCCCCTACGTAACTCATGTCGCCTCATCTCACTGATCCGGTCGACATATAAAATTTTTCGAGTTAATTTCGCATCTCTCTCCACTGTGCAGAGGTAGCCTAGCAAAGTTGCAAGCCCCGTTTATATAGGCCTGAAGAGAGATATTGTCAGGAGGTACTACAGCTTTGTGGACGATTTGTGCATTTGTCTACTCTAAATCAGTGTCTAGCCCAAAAGATGACTGGTCGTCCTCCTCTACTATGGGTTCAACATGAGTCACAGACTGCCCCTCCACAACTAGCTCACGTCCCCCTATGTGCTCCCCATGCTATGAAATGTGGCTATCATCAGGGAACTCAATCGTGGCTATGGGTACCATTGTGCCTCCTAACACCTCATTTGGGGACAATACCTCATTACCAGACGACTTTATGGGTGTAGACTCCACTCTCTCCACCAACGTGTCAACCGGTGCTATAAAATAGGTCTCCAACAATGGTGACTCCTGCGCCACGCTAGGAATATCAGTGTGCTCCTCACCATCCTGCGTGTCCTCATGCTCAACCTCCTCCTCAGGCTCCTGACATCTGAGGCCCAGTCTCCACCAACAATAACGCCTCCTCGCTCCATCCTCTAAATGTCCTCCCCTATGCTCCTCCAACGAGAAAGCCCTCTTGATCCTAGGGTCTAACGCCTCATACCCATCAATCTTATCCACGAAGGATCTCCTCAAATCTACAAAGGTGTCGAGTTCCCTCCCCTTCTCCAGTTCATCCAAAAAATGAGGCATGGTTGGTTGGCTAGGCTGGCCATGGGTATTGTTTTGTTGGACTGTGCATGCATGTGCATGGCTTCTCTGTTGGGTATGCCTCAATATCCCCATCATTTGTTGCATCCTCTCTAGGACCTATTGATTTTTCCTCCTCAATTGTTGGTTCTGCCTCATCAACTCCTCCATGATCCCCAGTGTACTCTCCCCTTTCTATGTCATTGGAGTGTCCATAAATTCACCAATCACTATGCATGCATGGCCAAAACCTCCATGATCTTGCTAACTTCCCCACAGTTGGCCAAGATAATGCTTTGATACCACTGTAATGTTCCAAATGGAAAACTAATAGCAATATTACGCAAACTACACATGCAACACAGAAAAATTCAGACAACAATTAAACACCCATAAAATTGCACTAGAATTGCGCCAAGCTGGGCCATTTTATTATCAAAAGGAGACTACAATGCATGGAATGTCTGCACTTGGGCTTGCCAAAGCAAGCTAGACAATCCCAGATGAGAAAAATGTTGCCTAGATGCAAAGGAAAGAGTTCTCAATGCACTGTGTTGGCCCTAGAATTTTTGCAACTGCTGGTTGGAAGAAATCCCTGTTTGAGCCTCCAAAAGTGCTCAAAAAATTCTGCCAACTTAATATTGGGCTTTCCACCACAAACCCAGAAAAACTTAGGAAGGGTTTGGGCAAATTTTACCGACCACTCGTGACCCAAAATTTAAGCTCACTCCTCCTAATTGACCGCCAAATAATTCTACTATTTTGGGGCACCAAAACTTGTCCAAAAATTCTGCAAAATTAAGAGCATACTCCATGACCCCTAACCAACAAAACCTAGAAACATTTTGGGCTAATTCCGACCTACCAAAATTACCCAAAATTGGGGCTCCACCCTAATTGACAGATTCTATGTCCCACACAATCTACAACCACCAAATATGACACAATCCCTCCTCAATTAGTTGTAGAATGACCCCACAAAATTCCTCCAAAAGATGTGTGAAATTCCTTCCCAAACCTAAAGCAAATGAGATGAATGCAACCCCATGAAATTGCCCCGTAACACCTCTGTGCAGACCCTGAAACGGTAAATTTGGCTCTCACTTGAGTAGCAACTTCCAACTTTGAAACTCACCACAAATGTTGGTCCACCCACAATGAAATTTCTCCTTAATTCGCTGGCCAAAATTCCCCTTGAAACTACCTCAATTCAGTGGAGCGACTGCTTCCTCTGCGTCGTCCTGGAAGTTCGAACTAGCTAAACAAGACCTAATTTGTCCCACGAACTCCAACAAATATCTTCCCACTAAGACTGAAAAGCTCTCCTAGGGTGGCACTCTAAGCCCACCGAAGAAAGAGTTGAGATTTCCACCCAAAAACTCCTTGTGTTAAGCAGCACTGGTAGTCCTGGCTAAGCAGCTCAAGAGTACTATAATTCAGAAACTCGAATTGTCAAAAGCCCCTAAAATGATGCCTCTTTCTTCTATTTATCTTTGCTTCACCCTTTCTCTCCTTGTGGGCCCCACCAATTCGACCTCCTTCTCCTTAGTTCGATTTTCCTAAGGGGTTCGAATTCCCCTTTTTGGGTGGCCCCACTTCCCTCTACCAATTTAATCTTTAATTTTCTCTAATGTTGGTGGCTTCCATCTCTCCAAAAATTAAGTGAAGACTTCCTCCACCCACTTTTCCTAGGTTTACATGCCAAAATATTTCCTAACACCCAATTGCAAAAGTGGAAATTCTTCTTAGCAAAATTAATTTATTTGGGGACATCACAGCTTAGGTTTTGTAATAGCCCATAGGTCACAAGTCTCACTCCTTTGTATATGCACCATTCCCGTTTAGAGAAAGAGAGAGAATAGCAACTTCACCTTCCAACACCTTCCAGCTCGATTTTCTCCTGAAAGGTTTTTCCAAGTTGTATCTTGTGTTATTGTGGTTTTGTGAGTGATTGCTTTATTTTTTCTCTATTTTTCGCATTTTATATATTGCATGTTTAAGAAGAAATAGTAATTTAACAAATCCATAAAGTCTAACCAAAAATAAATTTCATGGTATACATATTCAGATTTCAATAAATCTTTATTAGATCTATTGTGACGAACTGTCTAGTGGAATACTTGCAACAATTTATAGATCAATGGCATGCTACAAATTGCCTTGTTCATCAATTTTTTTTACTATAGGTATCCCTACTAAAAGTTGTAACAAGACTTTCATCTCTAAAGTAAGCATTTGGGTGGTAACAAAGTATATTGATCCATGCTGGCAGGTTTACTAGGAATGACACCATGATTGTGCAGAAGGGATTCCTTGAAGCATTCTTGAGTCTCCCGATGAGGTTTTCCATTGAAAAAATACTAATGATTAAGCCGTGCTATATTTAATAAAAGGCAGGAAACTGGTATTTAGATATTGATATTACTGCAATTCTGCACATAACATCTACTTAATCATATATGGGCATACAAATGCTTAGATATACGCTTACTCATCCAAATGGATGACCGTTGCACACATTTTGTCAAAGTTCCACGGAAGCGGAAGTACCAAACTTTTTCAACATGATCGGGTCATCTATTAGCTGTTTACATGTCATTGTAAACCCATTCTGCAAGTTATATAATGTAAATGATCTTAGTAAGACCTCGAGTATATGTAACAACCTAGATAAGCCTATAATTTTGATGACGAATTTCACCGTAGGAGGTTTTCTAATCTCGCTAACTACTAGTGCTTCTAGACACAGCTAATTAGAAAAGGTTTTTCCCTCCAACTTAAACCCCAAAGCTAAGGTGAAATTTATTGTCAGAATCTTAGGTGAGTCCTAGTGTTTTTAGTCGAGTTTGATCTAAAAGTGATTTGGAAATAATTTAAGCTAGTTGTCTTAATTATTTTATTACAAAACACTTGGTCTACTAGATCATATTGTGTCACAGATGGGTTATGTATCTTGAGGTTCTAAGCCAAATGTGTATTCTCCCTTTAAGGGTTGTAAATGTAAAATCTTATGTATTAGAGGGTGGAAAAATAATTAAATCCCCTTATGTGTAAATTAATTAATTTTTCTGGCAAAATAAAATTAAATCCTAAGCCAAAAAATTAATTAATTAGAGTCAAATTAAGTTGTCTTAGGAAAAATAATTCTCCAAGTGGAAAATTTCATGGGTCGTAAAGGAATCAGTTTTTAAGAGTCATCCACCAAGGGAATATTGTATATTTCAAGAAAACTTGGATTCTTGGACCTTGGTGATTAAGTCAAAGTCAAATTTTTGAGGAAATTAGCTCAAAATAATTAATTTTGAGTTGATAAAAATGAAATTAAATGATAAATTTGAAAATTCCTCAAAACTAAAAAATCAAGGGCAAAGATTAAAAGATCTTGAAGTGTTTATCAATGACCAAGATTATTTTGAAAAGGATCAAAGAAACTAGCCGTTATTTTTCCACTTGGAGGATAAATCTATAAATTAGAAAGTCATTTGAGTCTCTAGCATCTTGACGTCTACCTAAAAAATTGTTGTTGAAGCAACTTTGTAACTATTGTCCCACTCAGAACTATTTTTTCAATCATAATAAAGACTTTGGGGTGCAATTCAAGGTGTTCTTGCTTATTGATTTGTGGTCTGTGCTGACTATGGGCATCTCTATGTTGTGTTGAATATTGGTAAGATTTGTTTTTCCATTAGATAGAGATAAAACCATGCTATTGATAGTTTTGGGTTAATCTTAGGTGGTTCGATGATCTAACATTATTTTTGAGATAAATTCATAGTGCTTGCAAGTACTTCAATTCTTGGCCTCCAAGTTCACAAACTTGGGCAAGAATCATTGTTGCTTGGATTCCAAATATTAATATGGTAGATTAAATCTTCACTAAGGCTATACTATTGTTAAATTATGGTATGTTCTATGCTTAGAGCAGTTTACTTCTTTTCTTCTTATTAGCCACAGATTAGCAATCACATATATATTAAGTAAAGTGCAGATAAAACATTATGCGATCAACGGAAAACAAGCCAAGACAAGAGACACAAGATGTGGCAACTAGCCAGGTACGAACCCCAATGCGGGGAAACCCTTTGATCAAATCTTCTTTTATCTTCAATAGTTCAATAGAGAGAAATAGTACAAAATCAGAATTCTGTAATTTTAGATCAGCAGCAGCAAACCCTAGATTAGCAAAGTCAAACTTGGTCAAATGAGTTGAAATTGACCTCCAATATGCATGGTCTATTTCCGGTCAAGTAGCCCTCGAACAGCCTAAAGAAACAGCCCCAAAAACATAGTCAAACTGTTGTTGACTGAAGTCAACCTACTGCCCAAAACTAGGGCAGTCAACACTGGTCAAACTTGTGGATGGATTGCCTCGATTTTTGTGCCAAAATATGCGGCCTGCCTATGAGAAGCAACCACACAACCGTACCCTTGATGAGTCAACGCTTGGTCAACACAGGTCAAATATACCTTCAACTGCTTCTGCATCCTCCTTTCAGCATCCTCCTTGCCCTAATGCGTCCTCCTTCTTCCCACCTATGAGCTGCTCCTTGTATAACAAAAAGCTAAGGAGAGAGAGAGAAGAATGAGTGAGATGAGATGATGAGAAAATGAATCAACCTCTCTTGTATTTATATGATTCACTGGGCATGTGTGCCACACATTTAACTGCTGACCGACCTTGACAATTTGTCAAGTAAATACAAATAAATTCATATCTCCATAAATCAGAATCAGATGATCTTTAGATCAATCCTACACCTCTCGACAAGAGGAATCTAGGAAAAATATCAGCTACCATAAATGAGGTGACCCACGTGGAGTTTGGCACTAGTTGCCAATTTTAACACTCCCTCTCAACTAGGGAGAACTCCATCTGCAATCCGTCTGACCGTTGCTACTATCCCAACCATCAAATGCACTATCCTGCACTGCTTGGCCCTACTCTGCTCGAACTATGAAGGAGAAGAAATGATTGAGGATGTATCATACCATCCTCCACTGACCCGAAGTCAGTGTCAGAGTGTGTCATACCACTCTCACTGATCCCAGAACAGTATCATTGATCCCTGATCAATGGAGGTCATCCTAGCATAGGGAGTACAGTAGATACAACAATGCATCCATCGATAATACTACTAATGGTCCCTAACCCCATTTCCCTACTCATTGATCAGATGAGAGGTACTTCCCATGAGTCCCAAACTGCTTGGGTAGGATGCCTCGATAGGAGAACTAATCATCCTGTCCACAGGAGAACGAATCATCCTGTCCAACAGTTGCCATAGGAGAACTAATCATCCTGGCCCGCATGAGAACTAATCATCCTGTTCCACAGTCGCCACAAAGAACTAATCATCCTGGCCCACAGGAGAACTAATCATCATGTTCCACAGTCGCCACAGGGAACTAACCATCCTGGCCCACAGAAGAACTAATCATCCTATCCTACAGTCGCCACGGGGTGTCACAAGGGAAGGTTGAACCTTTCACCCTATACATAGTGCACCACCAGGGGATGGTGAGTTGCCTTGTGGTTGCATGTCACTCCAAGAAGTACCCCGCGCCCCCTGGAACTCCTAGAGCTCAATACATCATACTTGACCCTCATAAGAGGGTCTCTGAACGACACGAAGTCGTTCTTGGAAAGTCATGAATTTGACCTTTCCTAGGGGCTTCATCAAAATGTCGGTGACTTGTTCATCTGTACTGATATGTTGGAGCCTTATTGCTCCCCGCTACACCATATCTCGAATATAGTGGTACCTGATATCGATATGCTTGGAGCGATCATGAAATACGGGATTCTCCTATAAACGAATCTCGCTCTGGTTGTCACACAAGATCACGATGGTATCCAATGTAAATCCAAACAACTCACTGAAGAGCTTTCGCAACCAAACCGCCTCACAAGAGGCCATACTAGCAGCAATGTACTCTACCTCGGTGGTGCTCAAAGCCATCGACCTTTGCTTCCTACTCATCCAGGATATCGAGGTAGATCCCAAAGAGAAATAGCACCCGGAAGTGCTCTTTCGGTCCACCACACTGCCTACCTAATCAACATCGGTATATCCAAGTAGTCTCACATCTCCGACAATGTATCTCAACCCATGAGTGATTGTGCCACGAAGATATCTCGATTCTCAACAGATTCTTGGCACCAATCCAATGTATGTGGTGAGGCTCAACCATATGTTGACTCAACGCGTTGACTGCAAAGCATATATCCGGACGGGAGTTCACCAAGAACATCAATGCTATGACGAGTTGACGATATTTGGTAGCATTTGGTAAAACAAGTCTGGCAACACTACCGCTTAACTTCTTGAAGTCAAGCTCCATCGGGGTAGTCATGGGCTTGCAGTCCACCATATCGAATCTCTCCAATATTTTCACCACGTATTTTCCTTGAGATAGGAAAATCTTCGCTGGTTTCTACCAAACTTCCAGTCCTAGGAAATAGTGCATCAGTCTTAGGTCTTTCATCTCGAACTCGGAAGCCAACTCCCTCTTATATTTGAGAATGAGAGGGTCTGCACCTTTTAGAAAGAGGTCGTCAACATACAGCACATTTATGAGAGGTTTGTCATCTTCAACCTTAAAGTAAAGGTTAGGGTCGGCTTCACTCATAGTGAATCCCAACTTCATCAGGCAGTTATCGATCCTCTCATACCACGCTCGCGGTATCTGCTTTAGCCCATAGAGAGCTTTCTTCAACCTGCACACATGAGATTCTCGATCACGAATCTCAAATCCTTCAGGTTGCTCCACATAAACCTCCTCTTTGATCGAACCATGCAAGAACGTGGTCTTGACATCCATTTGATGTAGGTTCCATCCTTGTGAAGCAGCAAGGGCTATGATCGAGCGGATGGTGGTATATCGAGCAATAGGTGCAAATATATCGTCATAGTCTATACCTTCCTTTTGAAAGAAGCCACGAGTGAAAAAACGAGCCTTATACTTTTTCGCACTTCCATCAACTGCATGCTTTATCTTGTAAAGCCATTTCGAAGTGACAACTGCTTTGTCCTGGGGTCTTGGGACCTCATCCCAGACATCGTTTTTCATGATGGACTCATATTCCTCAGTCATAGCATCCTTCCATACTTGATGCTTGACAGCTTCTGTGAATGACGAAGGCTCATTTTGGATGATCGTGCTCATGATGGTCAAGTATCCCTGATACCTAGTCGACTTCTTACTTTCCCGGAAGGTTCCCCTGGGTGCAACATGCCCTTCAGCATCATCAATTGTTCCCCTTAGCCACGAAGGCCTCTTCCTAGAAGAGGAAGGCTCTTGCGAAGGGGGATAAATAGGATCGATAGGTTCTTCCACATCGGCCATTGTCTCATCTTCCTTTTCCTTTGGTTCCCTGGTGTTAGCGTCTTTTGATTCCCTTTGAGTAGGAATATTGTCAACTTTGCTAAGAGCCATATCTTCGTCAAAGGTGACATCATGGCTAATCTCGATTTCCCTTTGACCAGCCACATAGATTCTATAGCCCTTAGTGTTTTCGCTGTAGCCCACGAAGATTCCTTTCTTTCCAGATGCACCCAATTTATTCCTCTTCTCCTTCGGCACATGAAAGTATACCAAACTTCCAAAAATTCTAAAATGAGATACGTCAGGTTTCTTACCAGTGAACATCTCTTCGGGAGTCTTCGAACCCAATGCTTGATGAGGGCATTGGTTCTGCACATATACGGCAGTATTCGTAGCTTCGGCCCATAGAAACTTCAGATCGTGAAGCATAGCACGAACAGCTTCCACAATCGTACGATTCTTCCTTTCTGCCACACCATTCTGCTCAAAAGTATATGGTGTTGTAGTCTCCTTCTTAATGCCAGTTTCTTTGCAAAAGTCATGGAACTCATTGGATTCATACTCAGTCCCATTATCAGTCCTTAAGATCTTGATTTTCTTTTCAGTTTGATTCTCGATCAAGGCTTTGAAGTGACAAAACCAAGTGAACACTTCATCCTTCTTTTTCAAGAAGTATATCCAAGTCTTGCGAGAATAGTCATCTGTAAAAGTGAGGTAATATAAATATCCTCTCAAGGAGTTCACAGGTATCATACCAGATATGTCTAAGTGAACCAACTACAATATATCGGAAGTCTTGCTTTGGCTTGATGGGAATGGTCCCCTTTTGAGCTTCCCTTCAGCATATCCCAGAAATACACCTTCTTGCTCTACTCGGAACTCGGGCATCCCTGTCACCATTTGTCTCGCATTGGGTAGAGCTTTATAATGAAGGTGAGCAAACCTCCGATGCCATAGTTCGGACTGAAGTGATGTGTCACAAGTCATGACACCCAGTGGACTTCCTCTGACCTGATATAATGATCGATTTGAAACCCAAGAGTGAAAGCTTCTTTAAAATTCTTTTTCCATACACATACCTTGCCATCAATGAAGGTTACCTTGTAGCCTTTGTCTTCCATTGCCGAAATGGACACCAAGTTCTTTTTGAGATCAAGTACATATAGGACTTCTTGCAAATGAATTGTATTACCCTAATTCAATTGAAGAGTGACATTCCCTACGCCTTTCACGAGATATTTTGCATTGTCCCCATGAAAAATTTCTAGGTTGGTCTCCTTCTTTGAAACCAGTAAAGTGCCTTGAGGCACCACTATCAATAAGCCAATTTCCCAGTGTGTCTGGGGGAGCAGTAGTAGAGAGGGCTGCTGGTAGACAATATTCATCTTGCTTATTGTCAACAATGTTGGATTCATACTTGGAGTTTCTTGCCTTCTTAAAGGGTTCTCCTCTTCCTTGATTTCCAGCATTTCTTTTACCTCTGCCATTGGACCTGCCATTCCTTTGATTGCCTTGAGAGTGATTTTGGTCATCGTCATGGTGTGAGCCCCTTTTATCAGGGCACCCCCTCGCATCGTGGCCCATTTTATTGCAATTGTAACATCGTCCTTTTCTTCCACCCTTCGGTCTAGCCTTTCCTTTGGATTTAGCCCAAGAATTGTTTCTTCTTTTAGCATGGGAAGAAAAGGCAGAGGGATGACCTTTAAGTGTGGGCATTTCTTACTCTTCCATCCTTGTCTCTTCTTGAATACATCTAGCCATCAATTCCTCAAATCCTAGGATGACATTATTGTTCAGAGTAGTCTTGAATATATACTATTCAGGTGGCAGTTCTCCAAGAGTTGTGATAGTCATTTCCCTGTCAGGAACTACTTCCCCAATAGATAGGAGATCATTCTTGATCTCGTGATCCTTAAGAAATATGCTTGCATACTTTCATCTTTGCCCTTCTTAATTTCCTTCAGCTTATTTCTAATGAACAGAACTTGATTTGCATCATTAACTTTAAATAAACTCACCAGTCTATCGTAGATTTCCTTGGAGGTTGTCAACTCGGAAACATAGGTCACCAGGCGCTTGTCAATAGAGTCCCGGATGATCTTCCTTGCTTTAACTTCTCCCTTGGACCACTTGCTTTTGGCGGTAGCAGATGCATTTGATGGAGGCGCAACAATATTGCCTCTCACATGGTCCAACACTTCATGATCTTCTAAAGTCAGATCGAGAGACATCTTCCATCCGTGATAGTCAAACTTCTCACGGAGCTTCTCTTCGGCGGGGAAGAGTGTTGAGGACCCCATGAAGTTTTTAGGATAGCCTTGCCAACCTTCTCTTCGGTGATTGCTCTTGCTCTTGCTCTTGCTTGGGCTTTGTCTTCACCTCAACTCTGATCCCATGTTAAATTATGTTATGTTCTATGCTTAGAGCAATTTACTTCTTTTCTTCTTATTAGCCACAGATTAGTAATCACATATACATTAAATAAAGTGTAGATACAACATTAAACGATCAACATAAAACAAGCCAAGACAAGAGACACAAGATGTGGCGGCTAGCTAGGGACAAACCCCAATGCGGGGAACCCTTTGATCAAATCTTCTTTTATCTTCAATAGTTCAGTAGAGAGAAATAGTACAAAATCAGAATTCTGTAATTTTATATCAGTAGCAGCAAACCCTAGATCAGCAAAGTCAAACTTGGTCAAATGAGTTGAAATTGACCTCCAATATGCATGGTCAATTTCCGGTCAAGTAGCCCTCGAACAGCCTAAACAAACAGCCCTTGAACAGCCTCAAAAACACAGTCAAACTGTTGTTGACTGAAGTCAACTTGCTGCCCCAAACTAGGGCAGTCAACACTGGTCAAATCTGTCGACGAATTGCCTCGACTTTTGTGCCAAAATCTGTAGCCTGCCTAGGAGAAGCAGCCAAACCAAAACCACACCCTTGATGAGTCAACGCTTGGTCAACGCAGGCCAAAGATACCTTCAGCTACTTTTGCATCCTCCTTTCAATGTCCTCCTTTCCACGTGTGAGTTGCTCCTTGTGTAACCCGAAGCTAAGGAGAGAGAGAGAGAAGAATGAGTGAGATGAGATGATGAGAAAATGAACCAACCTCTCTTGTATTTATATGATTCACTGGGCATGTGTGCCACACATTTAACTGCTAGCCGACCTTGACAATTTGTCAAGTAAATACAAATAAATTCAAATCTCCATAAATACTTTAGAATCAGATGATCTTTAGATCAATCCTACACCTCTCGACAAGAGGAATCTAGGAAAAAATATCAGCTGCCATAAATGAGATGACTCACATGGAGTTTGGCCCTAGTTGCCAATTTTAACAAGTATACATTGGGGTTTCTAAAGTATTTTTAGTCATTCTTCAAAGGAAAAAACTCTATCAAAAATAATTTTTCAAAATTCAAAATTTTTCAAAACCCTTGTATATTTGTACATCATGTGAATAATTTTGTAGATATAATTTGTAAATTATTTTTTCTAACTTAGGTTTTGGTTTAAGTAGTTTTTGTATATATTTGGGGGTTTGGGTATTTTATTTTCATTTTTGCAATTTGGATCAAGATATCAAGTGGATGAAGAGCCAGATCTACGCCCTTGAGGGTAAAATCTAGTCTCTAGACAATTTTGTTGGGTTGTTCAATGAAGATTTTATGGCAAAATTCAGATCTGAAGAAAAAAGATTTAAGACAAGGGTTTTAGTTTTTGGCCTCCCCAAAACCAGATCTGGCCCCTCCAAGCACAGCATCAACCTTCTCTAGGTCAGCATCACCCCTAGAACCCCCCACATCATATTTTTAGGCCCTTTTAGGGCTGGTCGTAGCCTTTAGGGGCATCGACCTTCCCTATTTGGCCTTGCGTCAAGGGTATTAGGCCCTTTTAGGCCTAGCCGCAGGTCTAAGAGACCTCGACCTACCTCCCTCACCCTAGATGGCAGCCTTCTAGTCTTGCTGTGGGCTTTTTGGCCCTTAAACCCTAGCCTTTCAGCCCTTCTTGGCTAACGTCCAACCTTGAGGCCTTTTCCTCCAACGTTAACCCTTTTGAGCCTCCTCTCGTAATTTCATCCCTCGCTCTGCCTTCCTAGCCTCTTTATCCCCCAATGGTGGCCTAGCATTGCCCTTCCTTGGTCACTTTCTTCCCTAATCTGCACTAAGCCCTCACCTGAAATTTTTAAGACTGATTCTTTGGTAGTTTTGCAAGTTTAAAGTCTCCAAAACACTGAATTTCAAGTGGCATTTTCATCCAAAATTTTTGGGCCACTTGGGCAAGTGCTTCTACAAGGCTTGAGGCCTAGGGTTTGACCTCTAAACTCTAGTTTTATCTTTGTTTTATTACAACAACAATTAAGCCCTAAAATCACATATTACATGGTCCAAATCGTTTAAAATTGCAAAATTTTCATTTTCATGAATTTTGGCCACTTGGGCACCATAGATCTAGCGTAGATCTAATTTTGTGTTTGTTGGAATTTATTGCATAACTGAAGTTTTCAGATCTGAAATTTCTGAAGCATACACTTAATAAGAGTCTAAAACTTGAAATTTTCAGTTTCCGGTAAATTTTCCTATTTCTAGGCAATTTTGACATTGATTGTAACTTCATTGGCTCGCTGATATTTCATTTATTTACTGTTGTAATAAACATATCAGATCTGAAATTTCTCTGAAAATACATCTTAAAAAGGCTAGTATATCTGATTTTCCAAGTTTGTCAAGTTATTTGGTGGTTGGGTTAATTTTTGTGACATTAGGCAATCATAAGCTTTCTTAAATTGATATTTGTTTACTACCATTATAACTCGTTTAATGTTGTCATAACAATCACTTGTTACTCATAAAGAGATCATTGGAACATAAAGTGCCTAAGTATCTTCATATTTTGTTACTTGTTCCTAGCATTAATAGTGTGAAAGTGGCTAACATTGTGTTGTTCACATCTAATAAGCTCACTCACCTATAAGCAATTGAAATCATAAATTGTCTTGGCAATAAGTCTCTTGGTCATACTGGTATCTTGTTGATGTATCTAATTTTCCATTAAGATACTTTGGCTCGTCTTAAGTATTGGATATTATTCAACATTGGCACCTTATAGCATGTGAAGTTTGCACTTGTATCTTTTTACCGTTTATCTTGTTAAGATTGTTATCTCAATAATAAGTACTGTTGCTTTAAGACAATTCACACTAAATACTTGAGTATCTTAAACAATCCTAACTCAAGATAATTTCACTCATCATCATTGCATAAGCATCCTAGATCTAGCTTGCATTAAAACTTACCTCCTAGAATAATCTAGGTTGATAGAGATCTAGGGCAACCCTTCTCACCTAGCTTGAGGGGCTTGGCAACTCTTTGATGGTTAACACGGTGACGTTGCAGTTATCAGAGCCACAGTCTCTATAGCGCCGAAGGCATTGGGTGATATAACCACAACAGAAGGTATCGTTAATCAGCCCTAGCCTAGTTCCTATTGGCCTCCTTCCCACAACCTACCTTGGAGCCCGACTTCAAAATAGTTAAGGGAAGGCCATACTTAGATTAGACATATAATTAAAATCAACCAAGATCATTGCATCTCACATAGGTCCTAGGACTTGCATATCATATAGGTTAGTTAATTATTCAAACAACGAGTGTCCGTCTGGTCACTTGGTTTTAATTTATCATAAGCAAGAATTGTGACTCCATTAAGGCACTAGTCTCATACTTAAAATCTAATCTAATCATTAATCTTGCTAAATTTAACTAAGTAACTAGGCCACTCATCCGTGTCTCCCAAACAAGTCATTTCCCGACTTGTTTTCCTTCACCTCATTCCATAGGGACTACCCCCCATAGCCTGTTGTTGGGAGACAGCTAGAACAGAATGGGCGGGGATCAGAGTAACAGCCCCCACCCTGAGCAGTTGTCACAGTGCTTATACAATCCAGGTGACAACATATGACAATTTGCTATAATCAATAAACAAAAATAAAGCAGAATGTGAATCTTCATCTAAGCTTTCAGCAAAAGAATATAAATAAAGAAATCTACCCATTAACAACATTGAAATTATATAAAACATTAAGGTTTGGAACTTATACAGATGGAGAATGCTTTGAAGAGTTTTCAGCTGCTGCATATATTAAATTTCGGAGGCACGTTTCAGCTTGATCATTGAGTAATTGAGTACTTTCTCCTCGCTCTTGCCCTGAAATGGATGCCAAAGCATGTGTCCCAGCCTGTTTCATAATACATAAATGAAATTTTTGGTACATTAATTACGAACTTCCAACCTTTCCTAATGATTTTTTTTGTTTCTATCAGAAATGAAAATTTTCTATACAACCTGCCTTACAAATCAATTCAACTAATAAAATAAATGCAATATTTACCAGAAGAAACCAAAGACAGAAGAAAATAACGAGTAAAAGAAATGAAGTGAAGAAATAAGGAATCAACATACTACACAGCAGCAATGAGTATATAGATTGTAGATATTTACATTCTGGGATAGCTCCATTGTAATTCTAACAACATTTAAACAATTCATTATTTGTTCCTTGTCATAAAAGAATCTATTTGTAGGAAGCAAATAAATATTATCAGATTTACTGATTTTTCCCTCTAATACCAGTTTAATTTTATTCCAATCATCTAAACATGTATGCAGATCATCATCTTCAAAACGAACATCACTTGCAGACTGTGTATGCAGGAACGTGAGTAAGAAGACCATTACATCTTTAGATGCCCCATATATTATGAAATTTGACATCATTATTGTTGCTAATTCACAGATTCTCAAGTGACATTGAGTGTCTTCACACATTGGAGGATGGAGTTACAAATATTGTGGTATTATTGTCAATGTTGCAATACATGCTAGATTTCCAAGGCAGTTATAAGATGTCTTAATATATCGCAATATAATCAAAATTATGATATTTTCCAATATTTTAATGACATTTTCTTGATATCTTCCAATGATCGAGAATATATATATATATATAAAGTTTGTTGAAATATTCCAATATTTTCGCTAATATTGCTGATAAATTATATTCCAGACCCTCAGCCGTATATTCACCGATGCAATATTTTCCACACTACGAGGGCCAAAGATATATCAATATATATTTTTAAAGTTTGTTGAGATATTCCAATATTTTCCCTAATACTGCTGATAAATTATATTCCAGACCCTCAACACCGATGCAATATTTTCCACACTATGAGGGCCAAAGATGTATCAACCTGATCCTTCATGATATGCTCCACTTCTGGTAGATAACTCTCTCAAGTCAAATCTCACTGCATTGAGAACTCCGGGTTTGCCACCTCTTATTTCCAGCCTTCACATGGCTCGAATCCAAAGATGCATCATGAGAAAATATACAAAATGACAAAGCTACACAAACAAATGTAAGGTGGTATGCAAACAACACTAGAAATAGAAGAAAAATTGTCATGCACAAGAAAACACAAGAGAGCAAACATGCAAGGCCCAATGGGTGTAGGGCAGATGGTGATAGGGTGTTTTGTTAAGGCACTCCATGATGTAAAGGTCACTGGTTCGAAACTCTATGGGAAAAAATCCAGCCATGCTAAGGGCTGGTGTGGCCCAGGCCGGGTGCGATCCCCGAGTGATTTTGACAGCGTAAATGCCCCTAGGTCGCAGCTAATCAAGCCACCGGTTAGTCATGCTAGTCATCTCAAGACTCACATAACTTAGAAAACAAAAACAAGAGAGCAAACACGCAAGTATGAGAGAAGATTGATGCACTAAACACATGCTATGCACTCAATTGTGTTATTATATATAGAGTACAAAATTTGGGGAGGGCAATCAAGGTTGACCAAGTCTGCAATAAAATATAACAAAGTGTGTGAGTGATCAATTTATACTAAGTCCCCCAAAAGGGATGTGGATAGTGTACAAAACAAAAAAGCACAAATATACTACATGTTCATCATAGTAAGTCTTATTGCTTCCTATCCGTTGAGAAGAATTTGTCCCCAATTTTTGTGAAAGAGGGGAAGAGTGTTGTTCAAACGCTGACTGGGACAATCACTTGGCTTGAATGGGCAAAGTGCCTTTATAGCTTGTTACCCATCCAGATACATAGGTAACCCGAAGAGAAATTTTTTCTCCTACATTGTAACTTGCCAGCGAACATCCCTACCATGATTCACAGATAGCCAGCCTCAAATGCCTCTCATCCATGATCCACTCAGTGTTAATCTATCCTACTCACCTGATGCATAGTTTTAAAACTCCGACTCCGACTCCGACTCGGCCGAGCAATGACTCCGACTTCGACTCCGAAACGGTAATGACTCGGCCGGCTCGTTTTCAATGACTCGGTCGTTGTAAAAAATACATTAAATATTTAGTTTTTTTATAAAAAAACATAATTTTGAAGATTTAAGATAATTTTAAAGATTTTCATTCATGTTTCCAACAACAGATTTAATATGATGGAAGACAATATTGATCAAAGTGGTCATGAATCCATATTATCAAAAGGACCCAATGGAAATACATGTTCACTTTCATAATGATGAAGAGTTCACAACAAAACAATAACCAAGGAGGCTAGAATGGCTCTACAACAAAAGTAAACTGGACGGTGGCTAGGACTCCGTATTAGTACTACTGCTTAGTAGCTACTGCCAGAGGAGCCAAGATCATGTGATCAATCTCTGGATCATTTCATATCCTAGAGTCAGACAGGGGCCCATGCTCCTCCTCATCATCATTCTCCATACGCACTGTAGGATTGGTACCTAGCCGGCTGTGCAACTGCAGTAATGCACGCTGAGATAGAGTAGCTATGCAGCTGCGCTTCTGTCGTGGCTCAGGCTGAGCAGAGGAAGCACCTACAACTGGAGTCCTTGGCACATACATTGGATAATTCATTAAGAGGTATGGGAAAAAATTATTGGATTTTCAAAAGATTTTTATTGTCAGGTCCAAGCAATTGTATATTTGCATTCACTGGATATCTCATGCCATACATAAGTCAAATGCATGGTTGGAATTGCTTAAACTAATGAGAATGTTGTAATTTGAGCACTTCATTTGAATTGAATGCATGTTTTGTTGTAACAAATCAATTCATATTACATTTATACGTATTGATTTGTTTGATGAAGTGGATCAAAACTAGAAGATGGAGACAAACATATTAAGAACATAAGCTTGATAGGCAATGTTGGGATGACCTAGAATATATGATGGCCTTCAATCAACCTGTTGCCTTTTGAATATTCAAGAAGAACGATATTCTTCACAAGAGGTTCTGCTTCTCCTTTGCAAATTGAAACCTATGTTTTGGATCCTTAGTGGTATGAAGATAGGATAGAGCAACAAAGGCCCAATCACACCCTATTGTTGTTAGATGACACATGGATACAGGGCTAATAGGAAGTTCCTCTAATAATTTTGTAATGATATTATATTTATAAATATAATTGAGCCAAATCCTTGCGACTGGGATTTTAAGGCCCTGAATTCCATTAGATGCATTGAGAGTGCTAGCAATGACAAAGTCTGCTGCAAATTTGCAAGTTTCACATCTTCATGCTGATGGACATTCAACGACAAATTTTTTGTGTATGTTGGATGGATTGCAGTATCCTTGTTGGTATAATCACTGGCATATATATAAGGCTCATATGATATTTCAATTTTAAGAGCCCATGTTAAAGCATGTTCTTTCCAGCAGGGATGGTTGACTTTGACAAATTGCTAGGGAATCTCTCAAAAAATCTGCGTTGATTCTTCAATGGAGACATCACATGTAGGAATACCGTTTCTTGTGACTCGGCCGAGTCATAACGGAAACGGTCTGTTTCGGCCGAGTCATGGCTGACTCGACCGTCCGAACCGAATCACACACCGTTTCATTGTGGAGGCCTCCGACCCGAATCAACCCGGCCGAGTCAATGTTGACTCGGCCGTTTTTTAAAACAGTGACCTGATGAAGGTTGGTCACCTATTCTGAGGTACTTTAACCATATTTTCATTCAAGTGCTTTCATTTAATATTTAAGGCATTCTAGTATGGATGATAGGTTGAGATTGGATTATAGACTGCTATTGGATGTGTACTTGTTCCCCTACTTCACCTTGGTGGTTATCATATGTCCCTAGGCCAATGTGACCTTGCTTAGGGTCTTTTCTTTCATTGTCTAGGAGGGACACAAATGGCAGAATTTAATGGTGGTAGTGCCCCATGTTACTCATACTTAACACTTGCCTTCATTCCCCTATATCATTTATCCCATATTTTGATTTGTTGTCATCAGTCACTCATACTAGAGAAGAAGGGGTTGAATATACCTAAGGTTGATCCAGCTATAAGAAAAGAAAGAGAATGAGCCAAATGTTAATATGTAAAAGAATGGAAAAGGACGTAAAGCAAGCAAAAATCAATTTTACCTTGAGCTCTACCCCCTGTTATATAGCAACTTGTCCTTGAGAGTATCCACACATATCATGACTATCAAAGTAAAAAAGAACTCTAAGTAAATATCTTGATCCTGATGAAGCAGTGAACATCACATTATTAAAGGTAAAGGGGGATTATATGATTATTATTATGATAAATCCATAAGCTTGCTAAACAAGCTAAATCAAAGAAAGAAAGAAAACCCAATATATTGGGGGCTTGGAAAAGCAAAGGAAGGGGAAGGTAGCTCAAGCAGCTAAGAGCTCTCTCTACAAAATAACTAATGGACAATGGTTTTTGGTGACCTAGTAGACAATGATAACTTTCATGACTTAAAACCCAAGCCATAACACATATCACTTGCACCCATCATTTAAATGGGTCAACCTAGGAACTATTCCTCCTTATAGGGTTGGAAGCACCTAAGAAGGTCACATGATTACCCTCCCATACCTAAGTGAGTTAACTTATACACTGTAATGTCCCTTTTGAAATTAAATTGTTACAACTTATCTATTCTACAATTTTGACAATTTTCGAGGCCATGGGACCCATGTGATTTTTGGGAAAAGACTTAGGAAGGAAAAAGGGGCCAAAATGTTTTGTTTGCATAGCGTTGGGGCCACCCACATGAGGAAATACGCACCACCCTATAGGGAAGTTCGAATGACAAAGGGGTGAAAGTCAAATTGCTAGGTGGAGGGGGCCCACATGGGGAAAGAGGCCCACGAATTATAAATAGAGGCTCAACCTCATTTGGTATCTTTTGACATATTGAACTCAATATTAGTTGCTTGAGCTGCTTAGTCAGGTTACTGTGTTGTTTAGTACACAAGTGTCTCCGAGTGGAGATTTCAACCCTTGCTTCAGTGGACTTTGAGTGCTAGCCCTAGAAGGGAGTTCTTCTTCATCTCAGTTCGTAGCGGCAACATGGAGACGCGTTACAGTAGCTGTAAGTCAAGTACTAGCGGCAGGGGGGTAACAACCATGCAGGGATTGCGCAGTCACAGCGTGAGGCACTCCAGGAAGTTCGGGAGATAGGAGCATCCTTCATCATTTTTAGGAGTATAGAGGGTAGCTATAGACAAGAGGGTCATCCTACACGCAACTCATTTCATCACACGCAACACTGTGTCATCTCCTCCATGACTGCGCAATCATTGGAGTGAGACTCTTTGGGGCAACACCACCCGGGGGAGTTTGAAGCTAGGAGGCTGGGAGATCATTTGGAGGGCCATTTGGGGAGGATTGCTAGAGTTGGGAGAGAAGAGATTGACAGGATCAATCACAGCAACAGAATTCGAAATTGGAAGAGGGCCAAGTTGTGAAGGGTCAATTTTTGAAAGTTGGAACCAAGGGAAACCATTTCTAAGTTTTTCTAAGTTTTGGGCAAGGATCACACTCCTAATTTTATAGAATTTTCTAGGTAGATCTAAGGGGTCAAACAGGGTTCCCAACTCAGCTAATAGCTAGAGGAGCTAAGGGGAATTTGGGCCAAAATTCCAAGGTCAACATTTGGCCAATTCCTTGGTTATTCCGGGTATTTGGTGGAGAGGTCGGGGTTAATTTCCCATAATTTTCTAAGCACCAGAATTGGGGTTTCCAGCAGCATCTTTGCAACAGACAGCACAGTTTCACAAGGGCAATGCAAGGCATCATTGCAACAGTTATCTGTGCCATCTAGGCTTGACATATTACCACCTGGGCTTGATCATGCTTGCCATTGAGGCAAGCCCAGGTGCACCACTTCCTTAGGTGCACAGAAGAGTGTTCCCATTCTCTGTTCTTTAGATTAAGTGCGTATTTCTCATCTAGAAGCCATTGCTCTATCAGGTTCTCTAAAATCCCTTGCTCACTGTTTGTTATTTGACCATAAATTAAATAGTTGATATGCCAAAGATTCACAGTTCGATACATTTGCACCAGCATTGCCTTTTCTCTGAGCTTATAATCAGACCATAACATTACAAAGCACTACCATTATCACTGAAATTTTTATCAGAGTTGAATAAAAGAAAAAACACCTAGAGCAGTGGACCTTTCACTTGTATGATGAAACCTCTCATTTAAAGGCGCACTAAACTCAGAGTATGTATTATTAAGGTATAATCTGAACATCTCTTGTTCTGGGGTTATTTGAAATATTGTTGCCTATTGCACTCTACCTGCAGAAGTAGGATTGAGTATAAACATCATGTGTGTTGTAGCTTATATTGGGTTTAAGCTTATTTTTCATTTTTATCATAATGTGTGGCCTAAAATCATTAAGGAGGTTCAACCTCAATGAAACCCTTTATATTCTCTACCCCGCAAAGTCTAGAAGTAAAAGTATTTTGCTTGTGGTAATTACATATCGAAAATATATGAAAACACATTTGAATATATATATATATATAATATATATATATATATATATATATATATATATATATACTGCAAAGCATAAATATATTGGATTAACAAACGAAACAAGTGTTAAAGTTAAAGGCCCGGACCTGAAATATATATATTATGCTTTAAAAAGTTCGTCAGGTCTACTTATCGCAAAGTTTATGTACATTGGTTCCGCCGATTGCGATGAGCGATGGCGGACCTGACTCGAAATATTATATGTTGCATTTTATAAGCCTGTCGGCTCCGCGATCATCGCATAGTGTTTATGACTTATGACAATTGCGATTCGCGATTGCGGGCCAAACCCAAAAGTATATAGATTATGTTTTATAATTGCGGCGGGTCCGCGATATCGCATAACTCTTAATATATATGTGTGTGTGTGTGTGTGTGTGTGGCTATGCCGATTGTGATATGGGTGGCCCGGACCCAAAATGATATATAATGTGTTTAATAACTACAGCGGGTCCGTAACGCATCTTATGTATATGTTCACAGCGTCGATTGCGATTTGCGATTGGGTTCCGAACCCGATAGATTTCTTAAATTGCGTTAATTCCTTTTCAGTTCCACTTTACGTGTTTTGTGTTGATTTTGCTGTGTAAACAAAAAGATTAGTGTTAAAGACGAATCCGGAGAAAAGGCGGATTTAAAGTTATAAGGCAGGTTTTTGAACGGAGCAAAAAATGGTAAATGGTTTTATTGGAGCTCACCTGATCCCACTCAGCATTCAACACGTAGTAGTCGGGTGGAGAGAGGAAACCGCCCATTTCGGGCGGGTATTCTCCGGGCTTATGTCCCACCCGAAACCTTTATACACCATCTGATCTAAAAAGCGCAAATCTACAGTGGGGATGAATTGGCGGGAAAGTATACCTTAATAATTGTGCAAAGCCCATATTAAAAGTGAAAAAGCATGTTTTATGGCATATTTCTATTATAAAAGGTATATAATAGAAATAGCGCAAATATGAAGGATTTATGCATATGAGGCTTAAGGGTGCAAAAATCATTTGAAAGGGCCGATTGCGATTTGCAGGGGAAGTCAACAGAGCGTTGTACGGGCAGATTTGACAGGTTTATAAAGCAGAATTAACTCTTTTGAGTTCCATATTAATCAGAGGTTCGCGTTAATTTCACTATGTAAAGTGGAAAATCAGGGTTAGAGCTGAAGCTGAAGAGAAAGGCAATCCGGTATGTTTCTTTGCATTTTGGCCAATCACAATGCCCATGTAAGCCCAGGATTACACAAACTAAATGCATTTCATTACGGCTAAAACGAATTAAGCATCATTAGGGCATTTACAAAGGAATTCAGCAGTTGATCAACAGAGCAAGCCAACAGTTATCATCTTGTTTTGAATCTAGTTATGTTCTTGATATTTCACGTTCTTTGAGGTGTCTTTTACCTTCTGTAAAATTCTGTAATAGTTTTTACTTCATATAGTTAGAAAAGCAATTAGATAGTTTGTGCAGTTTTAGAAATCAAGAATTGTTCCACAATGTATAAAAAGAGGAAAATTTACTAAGAAAGGGTTTGAAATTTGGAGAACTCGGAGACTATGCCACTATATTCCTGATATCATCATTGATTAATGAAAGAATCAGAAGTTTCCATGAGTTGTTGCATATAACTTTGTAAGCTTCTCTATCATGTGCCATGCTATGTTTTCTTCTTTTCAAGTATAGTAATAAAGTTGTAGGTCTTTATTTGCTTATGTAAATAAAGTTAAAATTCCTTAAAAGAGCGCTCCTATACTTGAAGTCCTCACTTCCTTTCTAAGTTATAGATAATAGTTTCTGTGAAATACCAGTATATTGTCTATGATTTAGTTCTCATTATCATAGTTCCTCCAAGTTACAGATAGTAGTTTCTGTGAAAGATCAACATATTATCTCTAACTTCTCCTTCAAACCTTCTTCATTCATCATTTATATCTAGCAACAAATGGCATTCTGAGATGTTTTGGTGATACATGTATTAAGAGTTAAAGACCAAGTTTTCCAAGTCCTTCATTTGAGAACACAACAAATAATAAGTCAGTAAATAATATTTATTAATGTCTTAAGCACAATTTCTCCACAGCTAGGAAATTGGTTTCTTAAGGAACAACATTAATTGGCATCGTTATCGAGGAGAGAAGACAATAATACTTTTCCCTGGGTTTTCAATATTTTCCTCTGGTTGTTCAGTGAGGAGGAAATACTTGGTTGTTTTGAATAAAAGCAATAAAAGGCAACTCCATTGTAACAAAGACCATAGACTGCAAACCAATAGAATAAGAATACTTTTTCTTGAATTCATTAAAGTTTGAAGTTGATTCTTGAGAGTGACAAGTTTCAGCAGTTGGCTATACATTCACACCTATGATTTTCACTTACAACATTGATTGGCGACTCACTGTACTTTGAAGTTTTCTTTCTTGGGTTTTAATGGTTCTCCTTTCATTCTTAGTACATAAATTTGATCCATTTGATTTTACTGGGATCACTGGTTATCCTCATGATATGTCTGCATATTATGTTCGGGATGAGTATCTTCCAAAATTCAGTAGAAAGGAATATGAAGATCTAGCTCAGCATCTCCAAGAGTTTCATGAATGCATGGAGCAGCAGAGCATCATTCATGAAGATGTTAAGATGAAGTTGTTTATGTTTTCTTTGGACATAGAAGCTAGGGATTGGTTCAGGTCTCTGCCTCATTCAAGCATTTCATCTTTGAAAGATTTCCATTCACTATTCAATTCTTCTTGTAGAATTTATTATCCACACAAGTTTCTTTCTAAAGGTTGTTGTGAATATTATGATTCTAAAGAAGTTTTAAAAGCTCAAGATAATCCTGTTGAGGAAACTGATGATTAGTCAATGAATGAATTGATTTACAATGAGCAATGAAGCTCAATAAATAATACAAATGTATTTACAGACAGCAAGTTTCTAATAAGAAATTGCTAATAAGATCACAGACGATCTTATCCAAATAAAATACATAAATGAGCATTAAACACTAAAATAGCATTATTCTAATACCCTCCCTTAGTGCTCAATCTATTTACAACACCTATAGACCCTCTGAATTTTACAAACTTACCAGGACCAAGGGGCTTGGTGAAGATGTCTGTTGGCTACTCCATTGTGGGAACATAGAATGACTGAATGGATCCGTCTTTAACTAGCTGTCGAATGTAGTGACAATGGGTTTCCACATGCTTTGTTCATTTATGGAAGACTCGATTCTTGGCAAGTTTGAGCACTCCCTGATTATCACAGAACAAGGGAGTAGGGCCTACCTAGGAAACATGCATATCCGCAAGCATACGTCGAAGCCAAACTGCCTCACAAGATACCTTAACTACTCCCCGATACTCTGCTTCTGTCGAGGAGAGAGCCACTACCTGCTGCTTCTTACTAGTCCATGTGACAGCATCGGATCCCAAACTAAACACATACCCTGCTGTAGATTTACAGTCATTAACCGAACCTGCCCAGTGGGAATCTGTGTAACCACTGAGTGTAGGATTTGAACTCCGAGTGTACAGAAGTCCATAATCAGGAGTGCCACTCACATAACGCAGCACATGCTTCACTGCTATCCAATGATCAGCCTTAGGAGCTGTCATGAAGCGTGAAATGTAGCTCACTGCAAAACTCATATCAGGTCTAATGGCAGTAAGGTAGATGAGGTTGCCCACTAATTGCCTGAATAAAGATTCATCCACAAGTAGTGAGGATGATTGAGCTAAAAGTTTGAGCCCTAGTTCCATAGGAGTCATGGCAGGTTTGCAATCCTGCATTCTGAACCTGTCCACAAGACTTCTGGCATACTTGGACTGAGAGAGAAAGATGTTGTTCTCAATCTGTTAGACTTCAACCCCCAACCAGTAATGAAGTCGTCCCAAATCTGTCATACAAAAGTGCTACACAAATCCTGTTTGATCCCATGGATCAAATGTGCTGAACTGCCGGTAATGATAAGGTCATCCACATAGACAACCAGAAACAGAATATCATCTCCAGTATGCTTGATATACAGGTTTGCATCAGATGGACTCCGTTGAAAGCCATGATCTGTTAGGTACTTATCAATTTTCATGTACCAAGCTCGAGGGGCTTGTTTCAGACCTTAGAGTGCTTTGACTAATTTACAGACTTTCTGTTCTTGACCGCCAACCTTGAATCCTGGAGGCTACGTCATGTAGACTTCTTCCTGTAAGTCACCATTCAAAAAAGCACTCTTTACATCCATGTGATGGCCTTTCCAACTGAACTGAGCTGCTAAGGCAAGGACAAGTCGTATGGTACTCATCTTGGCTGTAGGAGCAAAGGTCTCCTCATAGTCTATGCCTTCCTTCTGTGAGAACCCTCGAGCAACAAGGCGAACCTTATACTTGTCTAGGGTTCCGTCAGCGTTGTATTTCACTTTATACACCCATTTGCAGCTAATGGGCTTCTTCCCTGCAGGTAGATCAGAAAGGGTCCAAGTGTGATTCTTCTGAAGACTCTAGAATTCAGCTTCCATAGCCTATTCCCACTCAGGTATACCCTTAGCCTCTGAATAGGCTTGAGGCTCAAAAACAATGTGTAGGTTAGCCATTAGAGCAAAATTTATTGTAGGTTGTTGTTTCCTCTTATTTCTGGAAGTTCTACCTTCAAGGAGCTCATTATCCCAAAGATCACCAATAGTTTTAGCCCACCATTTAGACTGGAGAGTAGAAGAACCAATATCTAGAGTAGGTGGGGGAGGCTCAGGAACAACAGGAGCAGTGAGAGGAGGATTAATTTCTCAAGGGAACTCAGGTAGTGCATCATCAAATCCTGATGTTGCATCATCCCTCCCATCAGGTGGACCTAACGGAAGAAGAACATTGTGAGGTTGATCCTAAGAACACTGCTCAGAAGGAGGGGACTGAAAGAACCCTCTGTCTTCATCAAATACTACATCCCAACTGAAAATAAGAGGATCAGTGTCTATATCTATCAGCCTATAGGCCTTGTGGTGATCATTGTACCCTGTCATCATGAGTTTTTGGCTTTTGGAATCCAACTTAGAGTGCTTAGCAGCTGGAATCCAAACATATGCAATCGAACCAAACACTTTCAGGTGACTGATCTTAGGCTTACGGCCAGACCAAACCTCTTCTGGAGTCTTCCCCTTAACAGCCTGAGTAGGTGATCGGTTAAGAAGATAGACAACAGTAAACACTGCTTTAGCCCAAAATTTGTTCAGAACACTCCTGTGTTGTAACATGGAACAAGCCATTTCAACAATCGTACGGTTGCAACGTTCGACAACATTGTTCTGCTGAGGAGTGTAGGGTGTAGTTAACTGGCGTTTGATGCCATGGGTATCACAGACGTTAGAGAAAGCAGAAGAGCAAAATTTCCCCCCGTTATCTATCCTAAGAGTTATGATATTATAGCCAAACTCTCTTTCAACTAAGGACTTAAACTTTTGAAAGATACTAAATACATCAAATTTATGTTTTAAAAAGTACACCCACATATTTCTACTGAAATCATCTACAATAAGCAAAAAATATTTGCAACTAGTAACTGAAGATGTATTCATAGGACCACAAATATCAGCATGAATTAACTGGAGTACCCTAGATGCGCGCCAAGATTCTCCATCCTTGAATGAAGACCGATGTTGTTTGCCAGCGTTACAGGCGCCGCACACTCCCAAATGCCGAGTCTGAATATCAAGTAACCCTGACACAAGTCTCTCCCGAGATAGTTGAGAGAGTACTAAATGTTTAGATGCCCATATCTCTGATGCCACAGAGTGCTGATGGGAGAAACACGAGTTGCTAGAGCCACTTCTGGAGAATCACAAGTGTCAAGAAGCCTGTATAGGCCATGATCCTCTAGGCAAACAGCAATCGAAAAAAGAGTTTACCTATCAATAATAGAGCACTTGTGCACACTAAACAGCACATTGAGCTGAGGAGAGTTCCTCATAATCTGGCTGACAGACAGCAGATTAAGTTCCATACGAGGAACATAGTACACATTCAGGAAGATGAGTGTGCGCCCATCAGACTGGATCTGAACTATACCTCTGCCAACCACTATGTACTCCTCACCTCCACCGAATACACGGAATCACTGAAAGATGAGAAGTCAGTAAATCAGTCACGCCTGTGAGAGAAATGACGTGATGCACTAGAGTCAATGTGCTAGGCAGAAGACGGGGCATGATCTAAGGACCTCTTAGCCATAAAGGCGTAAAAAGCAGATTCCTTTTGCTCGGAATGTTCTGCAACATTCGCTTTCTGATGAGCGCTCCCTGCTTCTTTTGTTCAGAAGCAATCCTCTGTCGGCAATCTTTCTTCATGTGGCTGAACTTGTGATAGTAATTACACTGCACATTTTTCTTAGCAGGATCAGAGGGCTAAGAAGAACTTTTCTGCTGAAAGGACTGATATTTGGCAGCAAAAGCATTTTCTGAGGAGGTTGATGAAGCACCACTACCAAACTGTTGTTTCCAACGATCCTGCTGCAGGAGTTTGGTGCATAACTCCAAAAACTTCAAATCAACATTAGTGGAGATAATGTTGAGTGTTTCTATGAAGTGCTCATAAGGTTTTGGTAGACTTTTCAGAGCGATGACTACTATATCTTCTCCCTCCATGGTCCGACCAATGGCTTCAAGCTGATCTCGAATGTCTTTAATCTTGTTAAGATGTTCCTGTAAAGACATAAGTTCATCCATCATGATGGAGAACAACTGATTCTTTAGAAAGAAAGCTCTGCTCTTGTCGGATGTCTCGTGCAATTCCTTCAAATGTTGCCAGATTTCGGCAGTTGTTTTGCTAGAAGGAATCTGTGGTAACTGATCATCAGTCACAGAGAGTTTGAGAAGCATAACAGCGTCTCGATTTTGATCATCAAACTTATCTTGATCTGCACCAGGTGTACCAGGATTGAGCTCTTTGCTCTCCACCAAATACCCAGAATAACCCACGAATGAATTGGCCAAATGTTGACCTCGGAATTTCAGCGCAAATTCCCCTAACTTCTCTAGGTGCTGGTTGAGTTGGGACCCCTGTTTGACCCCTCAAATTTGCCTAGAAAATTCTACCAAATTAATTTTGGCCTCTCCTCAATAAACCCAAAAAGGGTTTTTCCTAGTTTTGATGCTCCAAAATTGACCCCAAATGCCTGGATCCCCTCCACCAACAGAAGATGTAACCTGTAACAGATTTTGTGTTTGTTGTTCCTCCAAAGTGCTGGAAAATTCCCCAAAATAGTTCCAATCTCTAAACAAAGTACCTCCCTGAACTCCACCGCAAGTCTCAACCCCAAAATCACTTCACTCCTCAACCTCCCAACGTGCCTCCTCCCAGAACTGCACAATCCCTGCACTGTTGTTGTTGAGCCTCTCCACAAGCTCGCACTCGTTGCGGCTGGTACGAATTGAAATAGATAGAACTCTCTTCTTGGGTTGGCACTCAAAGTCCACCGAAGCAAAGGTTGAGATTTCAGTTCGGAAACACTCGTGTGCTAAACAACACTTGCAGACTTGGCTTTTGCTCAAGTGTGTTATGTCAAACACAATTTCTCAAAGATGAATGAATGCCCAAAATGAGTGTCTCTTACTCTTTTTATCAAAGAGCCTCTAAGATACCCATGTGGGCCCAGCTCGACTCTCCCCGACCAACTTCGCTCCAATGAGAGTGTGTTGTGCATGTGGGCTGTAATTCTCTATGAGTGGCCGCCACGTACCACTAGTGGCTCGATTTTCTCCTCCATTCTCTAATGTTTGGGCTCACATTTGATCAAAATATATGTGGGGCCTCTAAACCCACATTTCTTAAGTGCTAATGTGAATTAATTCAAAACTAGCAAAAAATTGATATTTCCCTTAGCAATGTTGCTAAGTGGGAATATCACATGGTAGCTGTCAGAGGTTGTGTGGCCGACCAGCTGGATGTGAAGAACAAGAGAAAAATTTTCTCCTATGGGGTCACCCATTTTGGTGGGTAACAGTTACATTAGGAACCTTCAATTTTCTTGGCTTAGATAACTGGAATAGGAATTTATCCACATCTAGGAATATGTGGATCATAACCAATAATTTGATTGTAAATAATGTACACAAGGTTATATTTATAATGTGCATCTTGCACTTGTCATTGCCCACTGTTTAGCGAATCATAAAGATGACCACATCCTATATTTCTAATTTTACCAATAGATTTGACAGGTTTCCACTTGAGTGGTTTCATGTGCCAATACAAGTAGGATTTATTATAGCTATGAAGGTTAAAGACCACTCAGTTCTTGACAGACTTCCCTATCCCTGCAAAATTTTAGATTTTCTATTCCCTTAAGGCTTGCTTATTAAATATTTCAATTGCCTAAGGATCTATTATGAATTTATGTAGTTATATGTTAAATTGGAACATATTCTCATAAAAGGTACATGCTGCAGTTATTATTCTTTTGCACAGCTATATAATCACCCCAGAAAATTCTAACACAAGGTCTGATACAAAAAAAGAAGAAAAATAGGTCATTCTAAACCACAAGAAATAACTGTAAAGCTTCAACCAGGACAACAAAGAGTTCCCACCAGTTGTATATTTCTCCATCCACGAAAACAAGTTGCATCTACAGCATGCCTTGCTGTTGGTGGTGTGTTGCAAAGTAAGAATTCAGCTCCTCGCATCACTGCAGACATTTCAATTACAATGATTATGAACACATTTCAAATTTACACACCAAAATTGGAAGATTATTCATAAGAAAAACCCCTTCCATGCACCCTGCCTATCCATCTTTCTTACAGACAGTCACACACGCACATGAACAGAGGAGAAACAACATTATAAATCTATGTTCATGGACACAAACAACTTATGAATTAATCTACTAGAAGAGAAAACTTGTCGCAAAAAATATAGTTGTAGTCACTGTCATTTTAATAATGAAGCTTAGAGTAGATTAGTTGGTTTGATGCTAGCCAGTTGTGGAGGTCTAGAACTACCTTGATGAGCTTAGTGAGATGCTTTGTTTGGCTAATGGAATACTAGAGTTCGCTAATAATTAGCATGTGGTGCCCTAACTATGGTTTGGGATGGGATGTCTGAAGCCTTGCTTGGGATGAGTCGTAAAGGCTTTACATTTTCCATCTCGGAGTGAGATAATATATCAGATTGTAATCTTCTTTCATGTGAATAGAATGAATTGAGTTCATTGTCCCAATTTATGCTGCAGATTTGAATGCTTGGGTGTTTACTGGCCGATTTGTTATGCAGATTTAATGAACTGAGTTGAATGCTAATTTTGATTTAGAAGTTCTTTCAGAATCTTATCTGTTGCTGATTTTAGCTACTGTTAGCTGATTTATTTTTTAGATTTGAGTTTTAATTGGGTCTTGCCTTATAGGCTGCCAAAATGACCTAACCATCTATAATTGCAGTGTCTATACCTTGAAGATTGCATAAAGCTCGTTATTGTTGTATATCTTAAGTGTTTATAGGTATTTCTGGTGGAATCAGACTCAGCACTAGGGCTGAAACATTTATGGTACAGACCAGTGGCATTTTATGAGATGAAAATTTTTACCAGCACGCAAATTTTAAAATTAAGTACTGTCACCAACCAAAATGCTGTTGCATTTTTGCATTTGATGAAATACTGACCGGCACTGCATAGGAATTGTGAGCTGGGATGTTTGGCATATTGTTTATGATGGAAGAAAAAGACCTTTCAGTTGCAGAGATAATACTCCCTATGGGTGACACATGCAGCTCAGATTGATCAGCGGCAGGATTGTCTTATTCACATACCAAGCAATCATATTTAAAGCATGAAGAACAGCAAATTTTCTGGAGCAGATTCATTTGGCATCAAGGGAGTGTTTGCATTTCTTGTGCCTTTGAGCACCCAGTGAGATCATAAACACAACCTTCCATCTGAACTGCTTTCCCACGTCCAAATACCATAGGTCTTCAGACCTATAAACCAACAGCGAATGCAGTATTGGTGGGGCAAATCCTCAGTATGCATCAGGTTTAGTTTGAAGAGTGCTAACACCAAAAATTACTGCCCCCTCCATTTCTGGGTTGGTTCAAACTTCAAATATAAGATTCTTTTTTTGGAAAAACAAAAGGAAATTCCGTGTCCACAATGCATTTTACCGAAAAAGCTACATCTCTGTTCTATCCTGAAATGCCTTCTTATTCTTCTCCATCCTTGTAGTTATGATGCTTGAAGATATGAGATGATATGTGATACAAAGCTTTATGCAAAATTATCATGTTTGAAGATATGAGATGATATGGGTTACAAAGATTTATGCAATATTATCATATTGTAAAAGGGTCAAACCACCCTAATTTGATATTCTGTGGAACTACGAGGCAACAACTTCCATGATATTTGGATAATACGATTACATGACTGAGATTTCTTCCAAAATGCCATGATCAACACTATATTGATTTTATATTTGCTCAACTCATTACATAATATGATAAATATTATAAATAGGATGATGATAAGGCATCCTTGTATCTTGTCTCTTGTTTTTGGAACATTCAGTTTTGATACTTGACAACTTGTAGAGATTTGCTAAATGTTAACATTTTAATTCAAACAACCTCTATATTTTTAATGTCCACTGGATTTATATTGGCTCCTTTCTCCACAGTTTGGATTTTTACATCCGACAAATTCTCTTATTCAACTAGATCAGTTATTGCACCCTTTATAGATAAATGCTTCTTTGTTGGCAAATTGTTCTAACTTTTATTTTTTTGTGTCTGTGACATCTTTTCTTCTTGAGCTTCTTGATTTGTGCAACAAGATTTGATTAATTATTGTTCTTTGCACGAGAATTTTCTTCCTCTTTCTTTGATTCCACTGTTAATCTTCACGCTAATTTTGTGGGTTACCATAGGAGAAATTTTTTCTCCTATCTTGGATAGCCAACCAACTAGCAGCCCTATACATTTCTCAGTTATGATGATATGCCACATTCCTCCACCATTTGCATTGGTCATACACCTCTCACCATCCAACATTCCTCTTGAAGGAAGGTGGGTTACCACTCGTCAGGTACTTTAACCATTTTGCAAGCAAGTGCTTTTACTTAATGTCTTGGACATTCTAACATGGATAAAGGGGTGATGTGGATGATTGAATAATCTTTACTATAAACTTGTTTTCGCACCTTACCAAGGGGATAGCCTTTGGCCTTAGTCCACTAGGACCTCCTTTGAGGCCTTAGGGTTATAGGAGGAAAACTACTTGGGAAACTTGGATTGAAGTAGCATGTCCATAACCATTCCATACTTAACACCTTCCATCATTCCCTCGATGTCTCATCCATCCTTCAGCGTTGTTGTCAAGGATTTGGCACCCTCATTTCCTCGTCCTTGAGTTAGGGCTAGAAAAAATTTCCCTAGAGGTTCATGTAGCTAAAAGAAAGGTAAGAGTAGGAGATGGCCACTACAAAAGAAAAAAAAATGCAAAATGCAAAATATGGTCGGAGCAATGTTTAGCGAATGGGCAAAAGCCTAGTATGAGCTCCACCCCCTCATTAGCCATCACCTAGTTCCTGAGCACTATATGCTCTATTATAATAAAGGAACCATTGCATGTCCCAACCCTAATGAGTGAGAAATCCACTGATCCTTAAAGGGTAAACAAATGCTACATCATTAAAAGCAAGTATGGACACCTAAGTTATGCTCCTTATCAAAGCATTATCAAAAAGAAGTAAAAGGCGCACCAAAGGGGTGGAAAAAGTCGGCTGAGGAAAGGGGCGACTCATGCTTCCACGATTGCTCCCTCCACTCATCTATACACTAAGGATGATGGACCTCCAAATGTCATGGCACCAAGCCATGAAGCCTTTCCCCTCCAATGCCTCTACTACCATAAACACTTACGAATTTAAGGGTTGACCTTGGACATGTCACCTCCCCTTAGGGGCTGGAAGCACTTCACAAGGTTGATAATCTAACCACCCTAACAAGGTAGGGAACACTTTTACGGGGCATGGTCTAGTTAGATATTTTGAAGGTGAACGCGGTTTGAAATCTTACTATGCCCTTGGCAATTAACTATGGTCCATTGTAATGCATTGACATGGTTAGGATGGACTTTCTGAGTTGGGGGCAGACAGGTCACAGGTGCAAGTTGGTGTCATCAGTGGGCCCAGGGGCTTTTGGAGGGGTTTTGACGAGTTTTTATGAGGTCTGATGGCATTCGCTTGGTATATTCCCCCATCACACAGCTTGCCTTTCATTCTGGCACATTCCGACAACTTTCAAAAAACCGAGTTATTATCAGGCCCAACTCAATTAATTACGCTTAAGGTGGCATTCAGGGAGGAATACTTGACATAACACCTTAGTGTAATAGCTCGTTGGAACCAGAACGAGAAGATCTATGTGATGGGATGGTAGATATGAGTTTTCAGTGAGCTGAGGAGACATGGTGGCCAATTTACCCTTTTCCTGCATTAAAAAGAATATTTTAATTAAAATAAAAGAGGGAAAGTGCTCCATGATTAAAATAATAATAAAATATGGCGTTCTAGAGGGGTCCGTCAAATCTATAAAAGAGGAGGAGGCCATTACAAGACATATTGGATTTGTGATTTCTTCTTGTGGAGAGGTTTGAGAACTCGGTTCTCTACTTCAGCAGTAGCCCCAGGACGGAAACCCTTGTGTGATCTTGGTGAGAGTGGATGAAAACCCATCTCATCTCCTTGGTGGATTAAACCAGAATTCACAGGTGTAGTGATTGATTTCAGGTCAGTTTTGGGAGGGTCGGATCAGTTTTGGAGACCAGATTGTCTATCTCTGCTATTTCAGCTATATCATCAAGTACACTCTTCCAGTCGTTTATTATAATGAAAGTTGAGAATTTTTCGCTCATTGTGTTAATCGAATAGTAATTTTATGGAGAAATTTTTGGTTGAGTTAAATTTCTGGAAAAAAAATAAGTGAAATATCTCGTTTAGGTATTACAATGGTATCAGAGCTGGTGTTCCTGCCAACCTGAGGGTTTTAATTGCAAATTGTTCAAGGGTTTATTTTGGAGGTGCCAAAAGAAAATTATTTCTGGAGAAAGCAAGATCGAATTTTCCTATTTGCCGGAGAAATTCATCATGGACGTTAGCTATTCTACAAAATCTCCTTTGCAAAATGCTAGACAAATTTTCTGAGGGTTTGTAGTGTGCTTAATAATCATTCTACAATTTGCGTGAACCAAAAGTGTCCAATATCACTTTGGAGCCAAATGTTGTATGGAAGGACGCCAAAACCCAAAGTATTTTGAATGATCGAATTATTATTTTCAAAAGAGCAATACATTATTGTTTGTGGTGAAATTTTTTTAAGTGGGCCATGAAATTATTAAAAGCTGGGCAGAGTTACTTTTTTTTAAAGGACCCCAACAGCCAAAGTTAATATTTTTTGAAAGTCATGTCTGTTAATTTTTTTAGAGAGAGACAATTTATTTTAGATTGGACGAATTTCTTCAAATGGGTCGTGGCATCTTACTTCTGAGTGGGGGCAGTGAAGATATATAATAAAAAAAGAGGCAACACTATTATTATGTGAAAGCCAAGCCTTGAAACCCAAATTAATTTGATGTGGTGTAAATGTTGAGCCGTGTTCATTTTCGAGCCAGAGAGGGCCTTGATTGCAGGAAGAATAGAGGCCAAATCATCTGTTGTTGAATAACTGAGAAAACCCAAGGATTAAGGGTCGAGTTGGTTGCCATTCATTGACTGGGTGAAAGTCGCAATTCCTCCATAAACAATGACGAGTTGTGGGTAAATCTTCTATGGTTGGGCGTGAATACTTCTTGGTGATAATCAGTTGTTGACTTGGAGCTCTCTTCTTTCATAGGCTGGCCAAGTTAGTTTTACCTACTGCCTGATCTATCATTTATTTGGGCCGAGTTCTGTGTTTTGGACGTGCGAAGGAGAGCAAAGCAACAAGAACAGTTGTGGGTCGTTTTTATATCAAAAGCAAACCTGAGCCATGAGAACGAGTTTTGGGCGAAGTCAAGGGATGTGCATTCTTTTCAATGCAATGGGCATGATCTTTTCAGCGAAATTCCTTGTATTTTCTGAGAGAATTTTATGGCAGCCCTAACTAGCTGACAAGCTACGCTAATTCTGAACGAGTTGTATTATGTGGGCTGCAATCTTCTTCTACTTACTGCTGGCTAACTGTACTTCATTCTGCGCTAAGTTTCAATTGACTGTGTGGACGTATTATCATCACTGGGAGGTTGATTTCAGATTTAGAGACAGCGTGGGTATGATTTGTTGGATGCAGAAGTTAAGACAGCCATTCATTCAAGGGTTCAAATCAGCTAGAGGGAAGTCCAGAAAATCTTCATTGCTTAGATTGGACGTGTCTCCTTGCCCAAGGAGCTAATTTCCTTTTGTTTCGCTTACCAAGGGTTCCATATTTTATTTATGCGCGTGTTTCCCTTGTGCTGGACAAGTTGTTGTTGTGGGTTCTTCTCCAGCAGTGGTACGTCCATCTGTGGGTCAAATACTGAGTGTATTGATGGGGAAACTGCATTTGCTTCAGCAGAGAATAAAAAGACTGAGTTGCAAGCATTGAGTCTCTGTACATGCTTCAAAATTGGTTTAAGAAGACAAGTTCCCTCCTATGCATATTATTGTTGTTGTAGATTTATCTCTGGGACTGCGTGCTATTTCAGAGGCAAGACTTGCGGGGATTGCTTGTAGTATAAGGGTTGTCACAAAGTTTTGAACTTGTGTTCTTTTACTGGGCAACGTATTTCACAACCAAGCGCTGGAATGTCACCTCTAGTGGACGTGCCTATTATTGTTGGCTGCCAGTAACTACCACGTTCTATCTTTCTAATTCTGCTCACTTTGTATACAAATTTTAAATGAGAGATGTTCATCCTGAAGGTGTCATCGTTTTATATCAGCTGCATTAAATCTTTGAAGCTTGTTATTGAAAATATAAGTTTATTTGGAAGGTTGTTGATGCATGTTGAGGCAGAAAGGCATTGTCCAGAGAATAAAACTTACAAAAACAAAATCACCATGATAGAAAGAAAACAAACTGTTTGTTAAAACACTTCACTGAGAAACCAACAAACCCAGAAAACAGTGGCTTCATTATCTTAGAAGTTCTTCTCATCATTAAGCTAAACCATTGAGAAAATCCTAAATAAATTAAACAGATTAAACAGGGCAGATTAATTAATCCCTTGAAACACCATGCACCCAGGCAAGACAACAGACCTTTCTCAAAAGGAGTCTATGCCATTCTTCAGAAAGGGGAAACAAGAGATGTGCAGAAGGGGCAGAAAATAGGACACAAAATCCTTGCACTTGGGACAGATTTAAAATGCATGAGGGTCACATGGAAAGTCCTTTTCAAACTGGATGAGTTGGATGAATTCCTTTCCAAGATAGACCAGTGGGAGGGGAAGAAGTTGATGTGGGCTTTGAAACCAGCCATGCTAGCTTTAATACAGCCCAAGTTCTTGGAGGAACCTTGTGAAGGGGTCAAACTTCCCGTTGCATCATGTCTTAGTAACATTATGAGGTTGACCGCAACCATAACTCCTTTCAATGATAATGTTATGAGGAGAATTTTCAGCTTGATAGTAGATACCATTCAGGACTTAGACAACACTGTGGGTCTCACCTTTGAGGAAACGCTCCGAATTTTGGAGGATATGGCCAAGCTCCGAACCTATGACATCATGTTTGATCTAAAGTGTAATGACCTGATTCTTCAAATGTTCCAATCCTTTTTCAGCATTAAAAATCATCACCCTGACACGATCAAAGCAAACATGTTGTCCATTTTGTCTTCAGTTATGGGAGATCGTGATTCCATTTGCAGGGAGTCGTGGGCTAGATTGTGGACCTTTTGGAGGAAAGAATAGCCAATTTCACCTGTTTCTTATGAACTGGCCAAAAGGTTGGTTGAGCAAAACATAGGGTTGTTCAGGGGACAGTTGACTAGGGAGGAGCTGCTCAGGTTTGGTGGATCATGCAGCAGGAATGAGATGAGGAGGAAGGGTTGTTGCTTCATTTGCAAGGGACCTTGGGGGCTTGATCACTCATGCTTGAGTGACACTGAGGAGATGATAGAGGCAGAGCCGGCTAAGATTCCTTCTGATTATCAGGGTGAGGATTCCTCTTTGGACAAGTCCATGGGTTCATTCGAGGATGCTTCTGAAGAGCATGCATCCTGTGGAGTTGTTGACAGCAAGCCAGATTTATATTATGATGTGTATGGTGAGCAATTAGTGGACCCGATGGGAGACACTCAGGATGGTGTGTCATCAGTGATGAGTCAACATGAGCAACATATGGTGGAGCATGAGTCAACTGAGGAGGAGGATGCACACAGTATGCATGATGAGCCTTTGGAAGAGAGCCAGTTGGAGGTTCATATCGAGCCTGTGATGGAGGAATATGTACATACAGCTAGCAAGGTGGCAGTGTTTGCAGACACTTGTCTGTGGGAGGTGTTGGAGATTGACAGGGTAGTTTTGCAGGAGGCTAGTAGACGGCAAGAGCTGTTGGAGATGGTGTTGCATCCATCATTGGACCAAACCACTAACGAGGTGCGGGTAGATGCACAGGCAGCTGGTAGAGCTACAGGATTTCAGGGAGCAACCCTCTCCAGGAGTACATAGATAGGGCTTGCAGCACAGTTTGGCCACTTGTAGCCATTACAGGGAGAGAGGCAAGGCTTTCTCGATGGATATTGTTGACTGACCAAGCAGGTTTGCATGAGTGGGGCACGATGCAACATAGGGTACTTATCACATATATAGGTGACTCTGCATTCGATCCTTCCCACAAGATGGATTGGCAAGAGATCATGAGTTGATATACTTTTGATGGAGTATCAACCTTAGTCCGAGGCACAGTACAACAGGGGCGCTCAGATAAGAGGGTTACTACATGTCTCAGTGGGATGTGGATAGACAGTTCATCGGTATCTTAGTAGCACTAGCCCAACATCAACAGAGTGAGGTTGACCTCAACCTATGCCAAAGGTGGGATTGGAGAGAGTTGATGAGTTGGTATTCGCTATCTAGAGCAGTAGATATAGTCGGAGACAGAGCACAGTCTGAGCCATGGGGCTTGAGCAATGATTGGCCATGGTGGCATTAGGATCCAGGAGGATGGGTTAATGACAGGTACCATCAGAGATCAGTTTGGTATCTAGGCATTGGGGGATCCATTCATGATGGGTTGACTCACAAGCATAGCACCACCTAGTGGTTCGTATGCGATCCAGGCATTGGGTCTCAGTTGCATTGGGCCACTAGAATGATCCACAGGTTTGGATTGCTTGAGGGCAAGCAATCTTGGGGCAGGACGATTTGTAATGTTCCTTTTTCTAGTGTTCCTTAAGACATGGTTAGGATGGACTTTCAGAGTTGGGGGCAGACAGGTCACAAGTGCAAGTTGTTGTCATCAGTGGGCCCAGGGGCTTTTGGAGGGGTTTTGAGGAGTTTTTATGAGGTCTGATGGCATTTGCTTGGTATATTCCCTCATCCGCACAGTTTTCCTTTCATTCTGGCACATTCTGACAACTTTCAAAAAATAGAGTTATTATTGGGCCTGACTCAATTAATTACGCTTGAGGTGGCATTCCAGGAGGAATACTTGACATAACACCTTAGTGTAATAGCTCATTGGAACCAAAACGAGAAGATCTATGTGATGGGATGGTGGATATGAGTTTTTCGTGAGCTGAGGAGACATGGTGGCCAATTTACCCTTTTCCCGCAATAAAAAAAGAATATTTTAATTAAAATAAAAGAGGGAAAAGTGCTCCATGATAAAAATAATAATAAAATATGAGGTTCTAGAGGGGTCCATCAGATCTATAAAAGAGAAGGAGGAGGCCATTAGAGGACATCCTGGATTTGTGATTTCTTCTTGTGGAGAGCTTTGAGAACTCGGTTGTCTACTTCAGCAATAGCCCCAGACTCCAGGACAAAAACCCTTGAGTGATCTTGGTGAGAGTGGACGAAAACCCATCTCATCTACTTGGTGGATTTAGCCAAAATTCACAGGTGCGGTGATTAATTTTAGTTCAGTTTTGGGAGCGTCGGGAGGGTCGAATCAGTTTTGGAGACCAAATTGTCTTTCTCAGCTATTTCAGCTACATCATCATGTACACTCTTTCAGTGATTTATTATAATGGAAGATGAGAATATTTCTGCTCATTGTGTTATTGAATTGCATGCACTCTACTTGTTATATTTTACATGGAAATCTTTTGTTAAACGAATAGTAATTTTATGGTGAAGTTTTTGGTTAAGTTAAATTTTTTAAAAAATCAGTCAAATATCCCGTTTAGGATATTACAATGGCCCTTTACTACGATATGATGATGGGATGGAAGGGTTGTCCAACTATACTCCATGGAAGGAATGGATCAAGTTGAATCTGATGGCGAACAAGATCTGGGACTTTGCCGAGAAAGCAATCAAGAAGCCAACAGACCCTAAGGAGCTGGAAGTGTACAACAAGTTGGATACTAAGGTGAATTTGATCATCCTAGATGGTGTCAAGGATTCATTAATACCTCATCTGTCCGTGAAGAACACTACCCATGAAATGTGCGAGGCTCTTCAGAATCTATTCCAAAATAAGAACAAGAACCAAGTATTGGTATTACAGGATAAGTTGAAGTCCACGAAGATGATACAGGGTCAAGGGGTGACTGCATATCTGACAAGGTCGTCTCAAGTTTGTGATGAGCTTGCCGCCATCAATGAGACTATTTCAGATTTTGAAATGGTAAGGATTGCCTTGAAGGGTTTTACTCCAAAGTGGAAGTTGTTCATCAAGGGGATCATTGCCGGGGACAAGCTGTCAGATTGGAATGGGTTGTGGGATGACTTCATTCAGGAAGAATTGTGAGACAAGGATCTTCATCCGAACAAGAAGGCTTATGATGATGTCGTGGCTCTTGCAGAGAGAATAAAGGGCAAGCAAAAGAAGGACCTGAGTAAGATCAAGTGTTTTAACTACAGTGAGTTTGGTCATTTTTTGACGAAGTGTTCGACGAAGAAGCAGGGAGATGATGAGAAGAAGAAGGGGAAGCAAATCACAGGTGTAGCCACTTCTACCGAGATAGATGATCTCTCTAGAAGATTGGAGAGTAATGAATTTGCCTTGATCTCTCATTTCTCTCAGAGTACCATCGACGAGGTTGCATGGTACGTGGACAATGGTGCGTCGAAGCACATGACAGGTTTACAGGATGTATTCGAGACTCTAGCTGAGTGGGACTCAAAATTGCATATGGTGTTGGGCGACAAGAGACAGAAAGAGATCGAGGGATCAGGTTTCGTGCCATTCAAGATGGAGTTAGGTCAAGTGATGTGGGTTCAGGATGTATTGTTTGTACTAGGAATATATAATGTGATGTTTGTCTCAGCAATTGAGCAAAAGGGGTTTGAGGTGTTGTTCTAGGGTGGAAAGGCAAGACTCAGGTCTAGAGGCTCTAGCTCTGCAGATGTTGTGATTGGAGTTAGAGATCATGGTCTATATAGTTGATGGGCAAGCCTATAGATCATGAGAAGAAGAAGGAAAAGAATGTCTGGGCTCTAGAGGTTCAAAGGGAGCCGAGTTCTAGCGGGAGTTTGCAGGTTCAAAGGAAGAATGTGCAGCCCAAGAAGAGCGCGTGGTCAGTGGGGAGTAAGGGTACTTCTACAACTGGCAAGAAGGAATCGTGGAATGGCCTAAACATGTTTGAAGAGAGGAGGAAGAAGCAAGAGGATTCCAGTGATAGTGACACATACAAGAGAAGCGTAGTCCATGCTACATGTAATATCCCTTCCCAGGAATATTTCTCAAATACCAGCAAACCCCAACCAGAAAAACATACAAGTGGTATAATAGCCGAAAAATTCACAGAGATGAAATAACGATAGTGCAGCAAACAACAATGTATACATGAAACAAAAACAAATACTTAAGAAATGCAGCAAGAAATGCTAAGCCACTTTATTATACTGAGCAATAAAATAAGTACAGGAGGTGATCAGGAAGATGGCACCATGACTTGCACAACGCAAGTGAAGAAATACACTCAGAATAGCAAAGGAATGGCCTCACACTAATCTGCGTCCCAACTGCTGGAAAACTGTCATGTTGCTACTACTGATGCTGCTGGAAATCGAATGAGGATTTGGGGCTGTTCCACTCCTCAAAAAAGGTTGAAACTCTGGAATCGGACTCTACTCAAGAAACCCAGAAAAACCCAGAAATCTTTCCTGGAATGGCCGACCCCCAAAAATCACCCCCTTGGGGTTTTGCGCAGTCTCTCAAGGCTCTACGCTGCCACTGAATGAAACCCTCCAGAAATCTACCTCAAACCTCTGCCAAAACCCTCCAATATGCAAGGGCTAATCCCCTCTGCTCAATCTCCCAGCACAAATCCTACTACAAACCCTCAAGCCAGAACTCTTGCCACAAAGAACTGCATCATCCCTCTCAACGCTGCACAATCGTCCAAGATGCTCAATCCTCCTGCCAGAAATGCTGATGAAACTACTACCAAAATGTTAATGGAAATACCTTGCATGAGTAGGCACTTTAAGTCCCCCAGGGCTAAGGATGAGATCTCCGAACGGAGACACTCAATGCACTAAACAGTGTTGCAGACTAGCTAAACAGCCAGCGTGCTCTAAGTCGAAGTGACTAGCTCAAATGCACATAACCGAATGCCAGAATGAGGAAGCTCCTCTCTCCTTTATAGCCTTTGCCTCTCTCAATCCCAAGGCTCACCTTCTCCAACGCAGTCCCTCTCTTGCCACGTGTTTCTTCCCCATTGCGCAGTCCCTCCAAGTGTCTGCCTGGGCTCCATTTCTGCGTCCCCCCTTTTGGCCTCCTTGGCTCCCCTTTAAGTCACAACGTTGTGCTACTAGGAAGTGACTTTTATTCTAAAAGTGAGTCATGTCCCCTTTCCCTCACCTTTTTATTCATAAAAAACTATAGAAGGCAAAAATTAAGCAAAATCGAATATTCCTATTAGCCATGGCTAATTAGGAATATTACAGTCTCCCCCGGCAAAATGTTTCTTGTCCTCAAGCAACTGAAGTGATGGATGCTGCAAGATTTTCTCACTCTCCCAAATGGCATCCTCATCCGACAAATTCTTCCACCTCACCAAGAATTCCCGGACCGTCCCGCTCCGCAGCTGCCTCTCCCTGGTATCAATAATAGCCTCTGGCTGCAACACCAAATGTCCCTCATCATCGATGGGTGGTAGCTCATCTGTCACTGTCACCTGCTGCCCCAATGCCTTCTTCAGGCATGATACATGAAAAACGTTATGAATCTTGCTACCTTGGGGCAGCTCCAACTCATATGCAACCTGTCCAATCCTGCATATCACCCTGTATGGCCCATAAAAGCGGGCCTTCAGCTTTTCAGCCCCCTTCTGCTTCGGTGACGATTGTCGCTATTGCTATAATCGTAGGTAGACCATGTCCCCTGCCTCAAACTATCTCTCCACCCGACCCCTGTCAGCATACAGCTTCTATTGGTTCTGCGTTGTAGCCATGTTATCCTTGAGAGCTCGGAGGATATCCTAACTCTCTTGGATCCAAATCTTGCCTCTCGGAGCCTTGCTATCACCAAACATCACGTCAACAAAAGATAAAGGATGATACCCATACAAAACATAGAATGGTGACATACCAATGGACATGTGATGTGTAGTGTTGTAGCAGTACTCCCCTAGATGCAGCCACTTCAGCCATGCTCTCTGCTGCCCACTAACGTAGTTATGCAAGTAACCCTCTAGCCACTTGTTGACTATCTCTGTATGTCTGTCTGTCTATGGGTGATAACTGGTACTCGGTGTCAACTCCGTCCCGACTAGCCGAAAAAGCCCATGAAACGGTTGTCTCTGTCACTAACAATGGTCTTAGGAAGACCATGTAGCCTGAAGACCTCTCTCAAGAACAGCTCGGCCACCTGTGTTGTTGTGTAGTGTGTGAATATGGCAAAGAAATGTGCGTACTTTGTCAGCTGGTCAACGACGACAAAGATACAATCCTTGCCCTGTACCATGGGCAACCCTATGATGAAGTCCATCGAAATACTCTCCCATTTTCCTTCCGGAATGGGAAGAGGCTGCAATAAACCCGCAGGATGGCTCATTTCCCCCTTGTTCCTCTGGCAAACGTCGCACTCCCGGATATGTTGGAGTACGTCCTCCTTGAGGCCCTTCCATGAGAACCTCTCTCTAATGGCCCTATAGGTTTTGGTAAAACCTTGATGGCCGGCCAATGGTGAATCATGCAATGCCTCGAGTATCTTCTTCTTGAGCTGAGATCCCTCAATCAAGAAGATCCAATCCCCGTAGTAGATGATCTCATCGACCACCCTGTATCTGTCATCCGCCACCTGCCCATCCAAAACCTCACATGCAAACCTGTCCTTGGAGTACTCTATTAAGAGTCGAGCCCTCTAGTCTGTGTCCAAGCTCATAAGAGACAACGTGGCAGGTCTACGTGAAAGAGCATCTGCTACCACGTCATTCTTACCCTTGACATACTCAATGTCAAAGTCATATGCTTGGATCTTGCTGATCCACTTTTGCTGCCTCTCCTGTAGCTGCTTCTGCTCCAGAAAGAATCTGAGGCTGTTGTGATCAGTCCTCACCCTAAACCTGTTAACCACTAAATATTTTCGGAACTTGGCCAATGCATGCATGATGGCGAGCATCTCCTTGTCGTATATAGAATAAAACCTCTCGTGCAAAAGGAGCTTCCGGCTCTCATAGGCTATAGGGTGACCTCCCTGCCAATTCCCTCTCCCGACACGTCACAGTCTAAAACAAATGTCTACGTGAAATCTGGCAATGCAAGCACTAGGCAACTACTCATAACCCCCTTGAGCCTGTCAAAGGCTCGTTACTCTGTATCCGACCAACTGAAAGTCCCCTTCCTTGTCAAATTTGTTAGGGTTGCAACAAGCTATGAGAAACTCTTGACGAACTTCCGGTAGTGAGTACAAATGCCAATGAACCCCCGTAGTTTTGTCACGTTCCTCGACTCCGGCCACTCTCTAATGGCCCTGATCTTCTCCTTGTGGACTCTCACTCCGTCCACCCCTATGATGTGCCCCAAATACAACATCTCTGTCAACCCAAACTCACACTTGGAGAGTTTGGCATAGAACTGTTGCTCCTGCAAGATACGCAGCACTGTCTCAATGTGCTGGAGATGCTCCTCCCAAGTCTTGTTGTAAATTAGAATGTCATCAAAGAATACCAACACAAACTTCCTCAAGTGACTGCGAAAGATGTGATTCATGCAGGGCTGAAATGTGGCGGGGGCATTGGTTAGCCCAAAGGGCATCACCAAGAACTCAAAGTGCCCATAGTGACACCTGAAAGCGGTCTTGGGAATGTCCTGCTCCCTCACGCGAATCTGATGGTACCCAGATCTCAAGTCAATCTTTGAGAAGAACCGTGTTCCTCTCAACTCATCCATCAACTAGTCAATCCTGGGTATGGGGTACCTGTTCTTCAGTGTCTTCTTGTTCAGGGCCCTGTACTCAATGCACATCCTCAATGTGCCGTCCTTCTTCTTCACCAACACCACGGAAGAAGCGAAAGGTCTCGTGCTCAGCCGAATGTGCCCAAGAGCCAACAACTCCTGGATAGCCCGCTCAATCTCATCCCGATAGGCCTTGGGGTGGTAATCACTGCCTATATGCCTTGCTCAAGCTCGATGGTGTGCTCAAACCCCCGATCCGGTGGCTGTCCCAGCAGAATCTCCCCAAACACTATGGCATACTGGTCAAGGATGGACTGCATCTCCAAATGTACTGTCTGCCTTGTAGTCCCTGCCTCTATTGCACGCAACTCTACTGCCCACTCTACGTCTCCCTTCCGGAAGACTGCCTCCATCCGATGAGCCGAAACAGTCTGAGGCGGATATGTGTGCTGACCCCGTATCTTCTCATGCCTCCCTGTCTTCTCATCATCCCACTCTATCTCTAGGGTCTTCCAATCTGTCGTGACCTTTCCTAGAGTGATAAGCCACTGAACACCCAGCATCATATTCGTATCCGGAATATCGACCACAAAAAAGTGGTTAGTCAGTGTGTAAGTGCCCATCGTCATTGATAGCTCTGGAACATAACGAGCACACATCATGGTCTGATCTCCTGGGACCAAAACCGAAAACCCATTGAAGCTCTTTGTCTGTATACCTCTTCGCTCAACCATTTGTGCATTGATGAAGTTGTGTGTCACCCCACTGTCAACCAAAACAAATACTCACTGGCCACGTACTGTCCCCTGTACACGTAGCATCAAATACTTGGGAACTCCTCACATTGTTGCAAAGGCCCCTCCGCTAGGTGCAAAAGATGCACCACCTGCTACTAGCGGTGGAGGTGGCAAAGGTCCCTGCATGGCATGACTGTCTCCTGCCTCCATATCATCCTCATCATTCTCTTCCCCACTGCTCTCGGAGAAGACCTCAATAAAATGTGCTTTGCCAGCAGCACATCTATGTCCTGGTGCCCACGGCTCCTGACAAGTGAAGCACAACCGTTTCTTCTTCAGCACCCTCTTGGCATCATCGTCAATTTGCGCTCGTCCTAGATTCCCCTTTGGAGGTGGAATCCTCACATCCTTCCCCTTAGACTGGAAAGTCTGTCTCTGGGGGTAAGGTGTCTGGGTCCTAGGTAAGACATCCGTAAGTCCTGGGTCCTGCTAATGGCGTCCTGGAGTGTGGCTGGTCTAGTGGATCAGACTAAACCCCGAAGTGGCTCTACTAACCCCTCAACATACATATAGATCCTCCTTGTCGTGGATAGATCTGGCACCATCACTGAGACCCTCAAGAAATCTGCAATGTAGGTCTCTGGGCTCCCTATCTGTTTGAGCCTTGTTATCTCAACAAAATGCTGCTCTGGATCCCTCCGATCAAATCGCTCCATCAATCTCCTGGTGAACTCGGCATATGTCGTCACTGTGGAGTGTCCAAGTGTAACCATCCCATGAAACCACTAATCCTGAGCCTCACCATCCAAATGCAACGTTGCCACCTTGATGGCCTCTGTCTCCGACATTTGGTTAAGCTGGAAATAAATGTCCAACTTCTCCACCCAAGACTTTGCCGAACTGTTTGATGAACCATCAAATGTAGGCAAGTGGAATCTACTCACTGCACGGTGGTTGTCACCATCATGGTAATGTCGGTACCCTCTGTGATGGTCGCGGGGTCTACTATCCCACTAGAGCTGAACAAAGTCTTTGAATGAAAGAGCATCCCTGAACTCCTGCCCATAGGCCTGGTACTCTGCAAAATAATCGCCGATATGAATGGGCTCTGCCTCATGCTGGGCTCCGGCCCCCGTGTCTGCTCCTAAGAAGGTGGGCATGGTAGAGCGTGTATGTTAGGCCCCTATATTACTAGTGTCACCCCTTATTGTTATTAGTACAAACCACTTATTATATTGATGTACCCATGCAGTGCCCATATTGTTACTATTGTGCCTCATAGAAGCCCACTATTATTATTATTGTGCCCTTACATTATTATTGTTATGTCGGCTCTGGTTATGTTATGACCCCTTAGACTCCTATATATAGAAAGGAGGTCTTTTCATTTGTATCATCGAAGAATTGGTCATTTATGTAATGTAAAGGAGGTTGCCCCCTCGAAGAGGCTAAATTCTAAGGCGTTGATCTATCTTTTCTACCTTTTCTGAGCTAGTTTCATAACACAGGACCAGAATCTACATAAAATATGTGTGATGTCGTATCACTTGAATCCAACTAAGAAGGAGATTGGAGATTGGTTGGATAGAAAAATCCATGAATTTGTGCACAAGAGAACAGAAATCTGCAACTAACAAAGGAATAGTGGTTGGATAGATACATGTATACAGATATCCACAAGATCTTTTTTTTCTCCTTCCCTATTGAGCTATACGAGTGGATCATGAATCTAGCAGATAGCCAAGGAAGGTGGAAACTTGACGGTCCTATTGTGTGGACCCCATAGATAGTGTGAAGGTTGGAAGCATTAGAGGATAAGATCGCATGCGCTATCGATCATTGGCTCGATCCCATTATAGGAGGATTTGTGATTGAATTCATGGTCAACACCTCAGTCAGATACAATAAGGTAGAGCGATGCTTTTTCAAAGGACTACAAGGTAAGTACATAAAATCTTTGAATACCTAGATTAAATTGCTATTGTGCGAAAAAAGTGTTATGCAACTACATTGATGTTCGGGACTACACGAAGTAGAAAAACTTACATAAACGAAGAAAAAAATGGTTCGAAGTATAGTCCCTTGATTTCACCTCTGCATGGTGATGACGAAGGGATAGCGAAGGTTTCCCCATGAAGCGCTATTCAGTTAATAAGACAAGTATTCCCGCGAATACCACCTCCACTCACACCATCTCCGACTTCACCACCATCACCTCTAACTTCACCCATACCACCTCCACCTCCACCGTGGTTTAGTATGGCAAATATATTGAAGTTGCCTTTGTTCAAAGGCTTTGGAAATGAGGACCTAGACCAATTTTGGTTCATTGTTACGGCTGTATGGGAAGCTCATGGTGCTACAAATGATCATATAAAGAAGGCGACATTGGTTAGTGCTCTACAAGATCACGCGCTAACCTAGTATATTAAGTACTCTAACGATAACCCAAATTCTAGAGTGGCAGACATCTAGGCATCACTGGATAGGGAATTTAGTAGGCCCAAATCTAAGGCACAGTCAATTGTGGGATTCAAAGAGATTGTGATTCAACTAGGTGAGATTCCTTGGCAAATAGATCAAAGGCTGAAATGTACAGTTCATGAAGCCAACATGAATTTGACAGATGGATAACATCATGAGTGGTTTGTGGCTTTGCTACTACCACACTTAAGGAGTGCGTTGTCACAGCAGAAGATATCAACTTAGGCAGAGGCCTTGGAGATTGCAATGAGATTACATGAAACTATGATGCATTATCCTAATCTAGGAGTTTAGCAAATCCATGCGCAGCTAAAGAATCTATGCCTTGAGATGCAAAGTCTGAAGCAGGACAGGACGGTTCGACTAGAGGTATGCGAGGAAGTATGGTGCTTGAAATGAAAGAGTTAGGGTCATGACAAAGACCATTGCCCGGTCTTTCCAAATTACATTGTAAGAGGAGGACCGATACCTTTAAGGCTAGAAGCTCAAGCAGGACCTAGCACAGGGCCTGCATTATGGTGTGTTATCTGTCAAGTAGCTGGAAAACATGCCAAGAATAACTGTCACTTGCTACAGAAGAATGTACAAGCACCGAACAATTGTTCTGTAACTTTTGTAGGTCAATAGGGCATGATGAGCATACTTGCAAGAGCTATGAATTGATGATGGATAAAACTCTTGCCTATAGGGCTTAGGTCAAAACATAACCCCTTAACCAGAGTACAGGAATGGCGTGGACAAGATTTCAGGGGCGCGGAAGAGGCCGAGGTAGAGGAGGACCTGGTAGAGGTCGAGGACAGTTGATTTTCTACAATTGTGGGAGGACCAGTACATTATGCCTGCGATTGCACTAATCCAACGCGTGTGTCATGCAAGTATTGCACACTATTTAATCATGAAACAAAATAATTTCCTATACTGATAGTTAGGATACGTGACAAAGGGGCGCTACCGCCTCCGCCAACTTAGAACTTGCAGATGATGAGGTCTGAGACGCGCGAGGAAGATCCTAACATAAACATAGTGCTAAAAAGTGGAATCGCGACAAGAGATGACAAGGGGAAACATCCAGAAGACAGTACATGGGTTTGTAAAGCCCTGATAATGGAGGCTGAGTTTGATTTGGAGCACGCATGTGAAACCTTCATGGAAGCTAAGAAGAGCTTCACTAAGGCCTCCACCTCAAGAAGTAAGGATAAGTTTGAGCAGGAGATGGACCCCTCTATGCTCACAACTTTCCTGGGAACCTATATGAAGTTGTTGTGTGACAGGAAGGCTGTGAAAGGATTACAAGAACTCATCAATAAATGTGCTGGAGCTGTGCCAGGTGAGCCACATTAGTACGAAATATTGGCAAGAATAAAACAATGACGGGATGGGAGATGAGGCTAACCACACAGATAGGATAGTATGGAATGGATCAGGTCATTTTGGACCTAGGGTCAGATGCAAATGTCTTACCAAAATAGATTTGGGAGTGGATGGGGAGAGCTACGTTGTAATGGTCTCTGATTCAGCTAAGTATGGCGAATCAGCAGAAGATCATCCCCATGGGGCGGCTGCAGTGGGTGACTGTGGATATTAAGGGAGCGAGCAAGCTGGCTGAACTTGAAGTAATAGAGATAGTGGATGACAACAATTCCTATCCTGCGCTCCTGGGAATTGATTGGGCTACTGATATGAATGGGGTAATCAATCTAATGAAGTGAAATATGATCTTTGAGAAGAAATCATTGTGTGTAATAGTACCCCTCAATCATGTTAAAGGATCACACTATAATGAACCTTTCTGCAATTATGAGAGTGATGACGAATTGGATTGCATCTATAATATAACAACATGAGACCAAGATTGGGTGAATCCCACCACAGATGGATGGATTACATGGTATCTCGAGAGTTCCTACACTTCAGAATCCGACAAAGAAATAGAATGCTCACAGAATCTGTTACATGAAGTAACTACATTGAATTTCAACATGATGACCTAATCGCTGCACTGCATGTCGTCAGAGGTAAGAAATATTCCTACTTATGATGGTTTAGATGAGGTAGATATCTTCTTGTATGCATGTAAAGGGAGTTACTAGAAAATAAGTGCTTCCATTCCCTAGACTGGGCACTGTGCGCTACGCCAACAAGATGGTGGGGTACACACAAGGAAAGCTTTGATGATTGACACGAATGTAGGAGGATGATGAGAACACGATTTGGGAAGCCCAAGCTATGACTGATAGACAAGTATGACGGGTAGAATGATTTGCTTACGCATCTAGCCAAATGGACCTAGGCTTATGGAGAAAAGCCCCAACCTGAGTGGGTGGCCTTTTCTGTCATACCCTGGATGCTATCCCAATGAATTGGTATATAAAAACAGAGCTCCGCCATGTGTCAAGCAAATGGGATATTTTGCACAAAGGATTCATGGTGACCTTTAGTTTTGAGGATGAGTTTGACAATATTGATGAAGCAGTACAAGAGGTGAAAGCAGTTATCTTTAGGATACCACAGGATCCTTTAGACCTGGCTTAGTCTGAATGGGCTACTCAGGTGAGCCGTGTGCTAGAATGCTATAATACAACTACTGAAAAAGAGGATGAGGATCCATGGAAGATTAACTTTCCAGAAATAGAAGATCACTGTGAGGTTCAACGGCTACAGATTGAGAATCCTGACGTAACCGCACCACTGAAAACGAAACAAGTAAACATTGGTACGAAGGAAGAACCCAAATTCGCAAAGACTGGAGTCTACTGGGATGACGCGGCAGTGGATAAGGTCGTTGAATTTCTCCATGAATACCAGGACTTATTCCCTACCAAGTTTATGGATCTGAAAGGACTAATCGGGGACCTATGAATGATGAAGATCACATTAAAGCCTGACACGAAGCCAGTTAAGAAAAGGCCTTACCATCTCAATTCAAAATATAAGGAGAAGGTCTACTTAGAGCTAGACAAGATGCTCATGGCAGGCATCATTGTGCCTATGGAAGAATCTGATTGGGTATGCCCAATGGTGGTGCAAGAGAAGAAGCAGAAGGATGAGATAAGTATATGCATGGATCTTAGAAAATTGAATGATGCTTGTGTGCATGATCCTTTCCCAACTCCATTCACAGATGAAGTGTTGGACAATGTATGAATCTAGGAAGCATATTCCTTCACGGATGGGTTCTCTGGGTACCACCAAATCAAAATCACACCAGAGGATAGGAGTAAGACAACCTTCGCAACTTAGTGGGGTTGTTTTCTGTGCACTGTAATGCCATTTGGATTGATGAATGCGCCTACAATATTTTCATGCATGGTTGTTGCAACATTCAAGGAATTTATTCATAAGTTCCTGGAGGTATATTTTGATGACTGGACTATATTTGGGCTGGTTAAGCGCCATGTAGCAAGCTTGCGCTTTATGTTGGATACCTGTCGAAGATACCAGATAGCGCTCAATCTCAAGAAGTGTCTGTTTTGCGTTCCTTTTGGAAACCTATTGGGGCATGTGGTTTGCAAACAAGGACTGATGATAGACCCCATGAAGATCACAATGATACTAAACTTGGAAGTGCCGATGAGTGTGAAACAGCTATGCGCTACTCTGGGACTTACAGGATATTACAGAAAGTTTATCAAAAGTTATGCCTAGATCACCATGCCTATGGATAAATTGTTGAAGAAGGATGTCACGTTCTATTGGAACGATGACTGTAAGAAGAGCTTCGATATATTGAAAGAAACGATGGTTACCGCGTCGATTATAGTCTTCCCGGACTGGAAGAAAGAGTTTCATGTACATGTCGACACGTCATGTATAGCGCTGGGAGCAGTAGTGACATAGGCTAGTGGAGAAGGCTTGGACCATCCTATTGTGTTCGCAAGCCGTAAATTATCCAAAGCAGAGAAGAACTATTCCACCATTGAGCACAAAGGGCTATCTATGGTGTATGCGCTCCAAAAGTATCGGCACTACTTGCTAGGAGGCCATGTTACATAGAAATATCGTCACCATGATTGTTTGCAGTCAGTATGAGTCTATCATCACTTATACTAGCCTCCTAAGCAAGTCTCAGACCTTAGCTCTTCATGTCAAGCTTTGCAAATGAGAGAAAGACTTTGAAAATCAATATAACTCTGGTTCCGCAGTTTCTCTCACTTTTTCCTACAGGCCCGCACCCTTTGTTCATATTTCCTGCGTATCGGCATGCTCTGTCTGTAAAGGGGTGGGTGTGTACCCCTGTAAAAGTCAAAAAGGCGCAAGTTTATCCTAAAAAACTCACTTTTGGGTTAATTCTAGATGTTTCTAGAAGGATTTTAACATGGATTGTTCGCTCCAAGGTGGTTCATGCATCCCAAAAGAGAAGGAGCTAATCCCTTGATAGGAGGAGCTATCCCTTTGAAGGAGGGCTTTATCCCTTTGAAGGAGGACCTAGTAACTTCCCTCCATTGCACTATAAATTAAGGCATTGGGTTAGTTGTTGGAGAGGTTAGAAGCTGAACATTTTGAGGGTAAATGCTGATGGAATTGGGACTTCCTAGTTAAACTTGAGAGGAGAGATCACATACCTTTTTGGTTTCATTGGGAAGTGAGTGAAGCTTGTCAAAGTAGAGGAGACTTATTGTCGAACCCTGGGAGGATCTTGTACAACATCAAGGCACAGGTTGTAAAGTTCTTCTTCAATTGAATTAATACAATCAGATTCATTTTTCTCAACAAATTGTCTTATGGTTTGTTTCATAATCTCCTTGATCATTATGATGAATA
>APFE031654181.1:1439-127137 GCA_000404065.3 Pinus taeda
TCGCGAATTGGTCGTCTTATCTCCGTTTGACGCGCATGATAGCCCGTTGGAAAGATCTCTCCGAGGACTACGACGGGAGAGACGATTTTTAGTCACGAAAAATTGTTGGCGGTAGATTTCCCAAAAAACGTCATTTAGGGCCTCAAAATGGCTCCGAAAGTTTAGGACCCGAAAAACTGCTAAAAATAGTAAATTGTGCTATAATTAAGGAAATTGAAAAAAACTGCACGAAGCACTAGAGGGGATCCAAGTCAAATTAGTGGGTGGCCACCAATATCCACTTGGATCAGCCATAGAACCTAGAATGCCTTAGAATGCCTTGGCACTATGTGGCATGTGTTAACATCCCCTACATTCCTTGGTATGCTTTGACACAACCTAGCACACTGTAGCACTTCCTCAGATGCCTTGGTAGTTAGCATACCTTGGCACTGCCTAGCATATAACCTTGTGACTCCCTCGTTAAGACACCTATAACTCATTGAAACTCCCTCTCACACACACTTATTTGTTCATTTCCATGCATTTTGACCTAGTGCTTCCTTATGTTTCCTTGAAACTCCCTAACACTCCCTAGTATGCATTGGCAGACCCTAACACCTGACACATCTTGGCCTATCACCCTAGCACTCTAGCAGTCATTGGCACTACTTAGCATACCTTGTTACTCTCTCCTTAGGACACCTAGGGATCGTTGGCACTCCCAGTCACAAAATCCTATCATTCATTTCCATGAATTTTTACCTAGTTCTCCCTTGTGTTTCCCTAACACTCCTTAGCACTCCTTGACACATGTTGGTACACCGTACCACTTATGACATCTTGGCATGTTGCCCTGACCTATAGCATGCCTTAACACTACCTAGCATATGTTGTCACTCCATCCTTAGCACACCTAAAACTCACTGAAACTTCTAATCACAAACTCTTATTATTCATTTCCATTCATTTTGACATAGTTCTCCCTTGTGTTTCCCTAGGACTCCCAACTAACACTTCCTTGCACGTGTTGGCACATCTTGATCGCATGCCACCCTAACACTCTATCATTCCATAGCATTTCCAATCATGCATTTTCACTCGTCCTTAGAACATTTGGAACTCACTGACACTCCTTTTCACACACTCTTATTCCTTCATTTCCATGCATTATGACCTAGTTCTCCCTCGTGTTTCCTTAGCACTCCCTAACACTCCTTAGCACAAATTGGCACACCTTGGCACTTACCACGTCTTAACATGATTTCCTAGCACTATATCATGCCTTGGCACTACCTATCATACCTTGTCACTCTCTCCTTAGCACACCTATAAATTTCTAACACTCCCTATCAAACATTATTTTTCATTCATTTCAATGCAATTAAAACTAGTCCTCCCTTGTGTTTCCTTGGCAATCCCTAGCATGCGTTTGTGCCACATCCTAGATCTTAGTACATATTCGCATGCCTTAGCACTTGGCATGTCTTGGAATCCCTAACATGCCTTGGAAATTTATAGCATGTCTTAGAACTTCCTGGCATTCCTTGCACACCTTGGCACTCCCTAGTTGTCATGCCCTCATAGATAGCCTTGCTTTTATTGCAACTTGGGAACCCAACCAAGTCATTGAAAAAATAGTGTTGTGCCTAGCCCAAAGAATCCCTTTGTCTAAAAATTCTTTGTCCATCCCCTTATTACAATCATATGATTTCATCCTACAAGTCCTATTCTGAAATTCTCCTAATGCACTTTGCCCATTGGACACCTACAATTCACTAACACTCCCTGGCATAATCTCTTGTCCGTTCATTTCCATGCACTTTAATATACCTATCCCTTCTGATGCCCTAACACTCCCAAACAATCCTTGGCATGCATTGACACTACCTGGCATATTTTATCATGCCTTCTCTTTCCTTAGCATGCCATGACACTCCTTAGATATCATACCCTCATAACTACCCTTATTTTCTTTTAGACTTGGGAACCCAACCAAATCTTGCTTCGACTACAAGAACTTGACCAAGTTATATTTACTACAAGTAGACTATGCCTTTTTTACCTAATGGCCTATAACTCATCTTAGGCTTCTCATGTCCATTTTTAACTCATCCCACATAACAGGTTACCAAGTCAAGGATCACATCTAATCGTGCCCATAAAACAACTAAGAAACATAGTTTACATCTTCACATTCCATAACATCTAGCACGTATAACAATACCTTGGCACTACATGGAATGTATTAGCATCCACTGCATTCCTTAGCATGATTTGGCACTACCTAACACACACTACCACTCCCTGACATGCCTTCGAACTCTAGAATACATTGGCACTGCCTAGTATATAACCTTTTCACTCCATCCTTAGCACAATTGGAACTTGCTGACACTCCCTATCACACACACTTATCCATTTATTTCCATGCATTTTGAACTAGTTCTCCCTTATGTTCCCATGGCACTCCCTAACACTCCCTGACACACATTGGCACACCCTAGGACTTGGAACATCTTGGCATGTCGCCCTCGAACTCTAGCATTCGTTAGAACTACCTAATATACCTTGTCAATCCCTCCTTCGCACACCTAGAATTCGTTGACAATCCCTGTCACACACTCTTATTCATTCATTTCTATTCATTTGAAACTAGTGCTCCCTTGTTTCTCCCTTACACTCCATAACTCTCCCTGGCATGCACTGGCACACCCTAGCACCTGGCACATCTTGGCATGATTCCTTGGCCTTTAGCATGCCTTAGCATTTCCTAGCATACCTTGTCACTCCCTCCTTAGCATACCTTGAACTCACTAACACTACCTGTCACAAACTCTTAATCATTCATTTCTGTGCATTATTCACCTAGTTCTACCTTGTGATTCCCTAACACTCCCTAACACTTCCTAGCACGTTTTGGTATGCCCTCGCACCTGGCACATCTTGGTCGCATGCCACTCTAGCACGCTAGCATGAATTCGTGTTTCTTAGCATACCAACTCACTCCCCTCTTACCACACTTTTAAATCCTTGACACTCCTTGTCATACACTCTTATTCATTCATTTCCATTCATTTTGACCTAGTGCTCCCTTCGGCTTTTCCTAGCACTTGCTAAAACTAAGCACACATTGGCACACCTAAATACAGTGAGTTGCATCAACGGTCAATCCAAAAACCCTTCCAGAGGCTAGATAGTTACTTGTTCTTCACTAAGAGCCTAGGGTTAAGTTTATTTTATAGTGTTCAATGTGACAATATTACTAGCTTCCTTTACTGCACCAGTTGGAAGGTGTCTAAGCCACAAGCATGACAGTAAGGTTCTTGAATCTTGGGTTGTAAAACTAACCAACAATTATATGACTATAAGATATTTGGGAAATTGTATTGCTCAAAAGAGAGTCATGGTAGTGATTTTCCCATTGATCTAGACCCGAGAACTCGATTGTTAATTAGATACAGAGAAGTGGTAATTTGATGCAGTAAATTCCAAATCTACAGTTCAACAACATGACGGAGGCTAACTTGTGGCATCATAATTCAATTTTCTATCTTCGTGGTGTAGACACCATGATGTCCGAGTATGACACCCTCCTTGCAACAGTGCACTTCAAGTAGTTACCCAATGACTTTCTTACCTTTGATTTCCCTCTCCTCATTTTGTTCGCTCTCAGTTCCTTCTCCCTTACTCTCCTCTCACTTTTCTCTTTTTCTTCTTGTTATCCTTAGCCCAATTTCTCTCTTTTTTCTACTTCTCACTCCATGCTTCTAGTTAGTTTGTCCTTGGCCAACTGGATTTTCCCTTTCCTGCCATTTGGCCTCCCATTTTCTCCCTATCTGTCATTTACCCTCTTCCTAGGTTTATTATAGAATTGACAAGGTGTGAGGGAGGAGAAAACCCTATTCATGTGTCCTAATAGGTTGCAAAATACCTCCCCGCCCTCGTTGGTTACATCAAGGCCTGTAAATCTTATGCATGTGAGTGTCTATGAGTCTCTTCTCAGGTCTTGGGTTGAATTGTTTTCGCTCTTTTATCTATATGAGTCGAGCCATATGCTCTTTAAGCCCCCGTTGATAGAGTTCCTTATAATTATATCATGCCCTTGGTATAAGGACATGTGTCTAGGTTATTGTGGTATATGTTGAACTTTTTTTTTATTATCCTCACCTTCAAGTCATTGAGGTTCCATCTGACTTTGCCTAGTTAATACAAGGTCCCGTGAGTTAGAAAATTGTGCCATCAATTACTATAAGTGGTTACCTTAAGGAAGGAGCATTGGTTGAACCCTCATCAATGGAGGCCAAGTCAATGGTTAGGGTTTTGATTTAGTTAGATACTATTCATTATTATATTTGTGGGCATAGTGTAATTATGATCTTCCACATGTACACAACTATAACTGAGAAATGTTTCCCAATATCATGGAAGTGAAACTTCAACATGTACTTCATGGTAACCACAAAATATTTATCATAATTATAAAATGCAAGGTCATAGGAAAATATTTACATTATATACATGAATGTACTAACTTTAGTACCATTAGCATTTGTTGTAGTGGCTACAACCACCCTCCAAAATTTTTGCCCTCACCCAATTTGAGAGCCTCCCTTGAGAGTTTTTCTTGATGACTACACACCCCTATTCACTCCGTGAGCCCGTGTGAGTCTTTGCATCTTCCTTGCTTGTTCATTTCATTCGAGTTTATGCATGTTGGATTCTAGCTTATTCTTGCAACCATGTTTTGGTTATGCTCAGAGTCTTCACTTCATGTGTACTTGTTGTGTCCACTATAAAAGCATCTATCACACACACACGGAGTCACATTCAATGTTTCCCAAGCACCATCACGGTCGATCAACGATCAATCACGATTGTCGTTCTTGTTGCTTGCACCATCGATTAGTCATGTTGAACATGTGTGTTTGGATGGTTTGAGTCGTCTCATCATCAAGTCATTCCAGTGTGTGTTTTCATGATCACATATGCATCTTTTACTCATTCACACACTTAGTCATTTTGCTAAAAGTTCTAATGACCAGACTCTCCTCAGATAGCCGGACCATCACCCCTCCATCAACTCAATCAACTGTCAACTAGAACAACACAGAATCACCAAGAAAGTCTTTTCAAGTTGCGTTGCCCGCAAGCAATCCAATCAACTTTCATGCTGACCATCTGAATAGTCGGACCCAATAGTCACCCTCGGACTGACTCCCCTCAAAAATTGCACAGAGGCGACTGACCTTACTCGCTTAGCTGACAAGGGAAATTATGCAGACAGGCCCGACAGACACCACGTGCCCATCCCTATCTCCCTCAGAAAATTCTATAGTTTCCCTAGTCAGTCATCCTGGCAGTCGATCGGCTGTTCATCCAAGAAATTACATAGTTTTCATGAGCAGGCCTTCTATTGCCCAGCAGTCCGCTCAGATCATAAATTGCATAAAGATGATCAGTAGGCCGGCCTCCCGGTCTCAGTACAATTTCCCTCGCTAGTAGTAGACTTCCAGTTCCCTCCAGGAATTACGCAGTCTCTACTACCATCGACCAAGACAACTGTCGGTTCTCCCTGGGAATTGCCCAGTTTTGGCTACAAGTGACCTAGTACCCAACAACTAGCTGCCTCTAGGAATTGCACAATTTTGGCTACTAGGCTCACGGGTAGTTCCTCCTGAAATGTACACAATCTTTGCCTATTGACCCTCCTTGCAACCTAGCCTATTCCCCAAGATAATTCTGCAAATTTGGCCTTCTAACGCCTGCTGCCCACTCATTTCAAAAACTAAGCAGATCCTGTCTACCTTGCCTTCTTGCAGCCTGGACTGTCCTCCCAAAATTTGCGCAATTTTTTCCTTCTAGCCAAGCTAGACCACGCAAACAGTCACTATCGACTTAGATCACCCATCTCCATCACTCAGTGACTCTTGCACAGTTTTCATCAGCAGTGCCTAGAGCCATCATCCCACTTCACAACTTTGCTACCTCTCCCGGTCACTTGCATCCGAAATGATCATGTGTCATGGTTGACTAGAAGGTTTTGGATTTGATGTCATCTCGTCATGAGTGATTGCAGGTACAGGTACACCAACAAACATGGTGCGACAACGAATGGGATTAACGAAGGTAGCACATCCAGAAGGACAGGTTCACCAACAGACGAATGAATGATGCATGCAAAGAGATGTGCTCATGAATAGATGAACATGCACCTTCGTGAACAGATGAGCCTGTCAAGCCTTCCAACATGCAATTAAGGAGCAACATGCCAAAGCTTCATCAAGTGACCCAAAGACCATCAAATAATCTATGCACCTTTCCATGTGGAGGTGAAGATGTGATACACCATGAAGACATCCATCACCCAACAACACTGTAGCTTGACATACACTCCAATAGTAGCACGAATGTACCAACACTATCATGTCGAGTCATGTCATGAGTCATGTTACCCACACCTCTAATATGGGCTATGTTGTCAATCAATTTAATGTAACGTGGAAGTCTAAGAGATCCACTTCTTGTACAAAGAGTCACATAAAGTCAAAAAACCATGGAAGTCAAATAGTCATGAGTGTAGTCGAATAACCACAAGGGTCAGTTTCACCCTTGGCTATAAATACCCCCCTCATTTGTACATGAAAGGACTTTTCACCTCAACTCCTCCCACATAGCCAAGAGAGTCTGTAATCTTTTCTTTGAGAATAAGTAGTGGCTCCAGCACCCCACACTTAGGGTTAGTGATTTATGGTGTAACGATGTGCCTTGGAACTTTCGCTTAAATCAGAAGCCTGCTAATAGGCCAACACATTTTCACGCATGTATTGTAATTATTGTAAGACTAATATTTACCACTTTTGATGCATGTTGCTTTAACCTGTGTTCTACATTTGAGCTATTTCACTTGCTGTAATACATAATATATTAATGGAAATGTGTTGTATATGTTGTTAACGTTGTCTCGCCCATGTAGACTACTCTCCTAGGCACTAGATAGACCTTTGACACAAAACTTGCTGTAACAACCGTTGCACACGTTTGGACTCATCCGCTGAGAGATGTATGTATTATCTTACCTTGTGTGTTTTGACATCTGCATCCATGTGGATTGCTCCTCCGGAAGCTATGCATATCCTGTTGTGTTGTGTGTTCCTAGCCGAGTTGGGAATTCATCCCAACCAACTTGGGACTCACTCCCACCCTCTCCCTCTACAGTGAAAGAACCATTGACACAAGTGACACTTACACTCACTAGACATGCAAACATCACTTCTCGAAGATAAAGAAGACCACTCTCGTGTGCTGACAAGCAAGAGTTGGGACAAATCCTTAAGACAATGGAAACTGGGCCATCATACCGGATGGGTCTCCCACACCAAACAGTGTGATGTCTAATTGGGACTTCATACTGGGGTGATCCCTTGAATGTTTATGGGTCCAACACCGTCAACAGTTCTGGTGCTAGAAGTAGGGTAGCTAGTTGTATATGGCTGAAATTCCCCTCACACTTATTCATCAACCATTTCATCAAGGCAGTAACTCGCACTCCCTCTCACCTAGACGCGACTCTGTAGTTGGTTACTCCTGACCTCCCAGAATTGAACACGAGATTCCATATCATGAACTTCACTTCTTTCGTCCCATCACTCGCCAATTCACGAAAGTAGTCAGACTAATCCTAGATAGACAACATCTTCCATGTGCACCTAAGAAGCCAAAAGCCACTTCCACAGGAATTGTTGTATCATCGATGGAAGAAGAAGTCCTTGCTACACTTGAAGGTCTAGAAGAAGCTATTGAAGATGGAGAGGAACATCCGATCTTCCGGCATGGCAAAAAAGACACTCTTGTGTTCTTGGGATCGAACTGTGGTATGAGAAGCGAAGGGGAAGGCAGCGGAAGAGGTGGAGGCAGAGACGAACCAATAGAATCTGAGCCAGAACCATCAGACTTCGAAAGAGAGGAAGAGGACAAAGAAGAAGAAGATATGGCTGACCCAAATCTTGAATGGATGACTCAGGGGACCATTGGCTCTCCCAGTCATTCTGCACAAGAAGCTAGGGCGATCAGAGAGAATGAACATCAAGTTCGACCCTGCCAACATGGTGAAGGAGGAAAACCACTTAGACAACTTATACCTACAACTATATGTTATGATGATGTAGCATGTATATTGTTCCCATGTACCTTGGATGGTCATGCAACTACTTAGTATCCCAGCCTTCCACCGAACTCTATATAGAACTGGGTTGCATTCAAACACATGTTCGTTGAGAAGCTCATGATGAGAAGACCCCAGCCTTGCTACTCAAAGAGTTGGGAAGCCTCAATATGGAGGGAAAAGAGAAAGTGCAAAATTTCAATCATAGGTTTACACATATATTGAACAAGTTTGGAGAAGACACTAAACCTCATGACTCCATCACCACTGATTACTACATTTCTGCACTGCCAACTAGCATTCTGCAGATCGTCAAGCGATCTCTGAAACCAAAACTACTTGAAAAATGTGTAGAGGTTATCACTGTTGAGAAATACTTGCATGGAATTGGAGTCATCAAGGATGACGAATCGGAAAAGCACTCCAAGGATGTGAGCAGGAAGTCCCAAGAAATGGCAAGCAAGGGTAGAGATAAGGAAACAACTGATATTGAGACCCTCACTCGTCTTGACAAGAGCTTGATCGCTGAAGTTTCTGAACTCAAACAACACAAAACAGACACATTTGCAAGCAGTCACCCACTTAGGCAAAGATAGGAAAGAAGCTCATCAAGCATCAACCAGTTCATTTCAAAAACTACGCAGAAGCCTGTGTTCCAGCTCGAACAGTGTGCAAATCCAAAATTATATTATTTCCACGAAGAACATCATCCCGAGAACTCTTGTTTGGGATGGAAGCCACTTACAACTGCTTTCTATAGTCATACACTCAATGCTGGAAGAAATATGTAGGAGAAACTGCAAGACACTAAAAATGATGAAGAGGTTGCACCTAATGAGCCATGAAGCTCTCGGCATGTAGTGAACGCATATCACTTCTCGCAAACGATGTCAAAGATGAACACCGAGAAGCAGTCCTGAAAGAAAACTAACCATTACAATCTTAGGAGTAAAGGGGCTCCGCCCACACTTGGGGAGATGCAAGAAATGATCAAGTTGCTGATAAGGAAGACCGATCCACTAGTTGCCCCAAAGCAAAAAACATAAAGCAAGTTTGAGAAGACAACAAGGGACAAAAGCACATCCATGAGGAGCAAGCTACAAAATAGTTGTTTTACCATGGACACCTTGGTGAGTCTACCACCTCTAGATTACAACATTGTTGATGACATGAAGAAAACTCAGGTGAACATCAGTTTGTTCGAGTTGGCTAAGATCCAGAGTCAGCGAGATATCTTGTTGTGCACACTGGGAGAGACTGCAATAGATAGCACAAACTCTACCAGCAAGGGAGTAAGCACACCTACCATATCACTGTCCATGGTGCTCAATACACTCCGGATGGAAGAAGCAAACTTAGGTTTCCCTCCATTCGTACATTCATTTGAACTTTTCAACTGCAATGTTCACAACTATTTGGTTGATTTTGGTGCGGTGGCCAACATCATTCCGCTCTCCATTGCTAAGTAGATTAATGCACAATGGAGTGAGACATCCACGCGAATAATCCAACTTTATCGAACATCGGTACCAGCCATTGGTGAACTATGAGACGTAATCATCTGACTATCCCATGTGAGTCGAGTCCACCAATGCATCAACATAGCTATTGTGACATACTGGAAGCATATGGTCTATTACTCAGCAGAGACTGCTCCAACAAGCTAGATGGATATTTTGCTACAGACTGGTCTCACATGTGGCTTCCGTACAAGGGCAAGTGCAACTAGATCGAGGTAGAATCCAAGAGGTACATGAAACATAATGTCACTCCCATCAATGGTGAGAATGAACCTTTGGCCTTTGCAGAACTCATGTTTAGCAACTGCCTACTTGAGACAACATTGGGGTGTGCACGCCCAACTCCAATCCCACTAAATGTGCAATTGAGACTCCTTCCTTGCCCAACTGATGGTAATGAAACTTGCACAACACATCGTACCAATAGTAACAGTAGTAGCAGTAGTACTAGCACATCAAGAGGTCTGTGTACAGATGAGTTGTGGACCATGTACTTTGACGGATCAAAGACACAGGATGGGTAATGAGCTAGTTGTGTTCTGATCAACCCTTGCAACAGGAAGCATTTGGTACCAAGTCGTTTGGAGTTCACATGCATGAAAAATGTAGTAGAATATGAAGCACTCGTGTTGGACTTGCCGAAATCTATCAGCCTCAATGTGGTCATACTCAAAGTGGTAGGTGATTCAGAGATAGTGGTACAGTGGATATGTAGCACCATTCACTATTTATCACCACATCTCAAAAGTTACCAATAAGATGTATGGTGACTAAACTCAAATTTCCAAGAATTTAATATCATTATCGTACCACGTATGCGTAACGCAACCACCAATGCACTGGAAAATGCAGCGTTGAGAATGCCACTGATTAGGGATAGATTTATTGTTGAAATTTTGTACAAACCATCTATCCTGGAAAACATAACTAACTTACATGTGCTTAATGATGATTAACATATACTACATTTCATGGCCAACACTGACGTCTTTAGAGATGCAGCGATAGACGATGATGAGCATGAGTACTCTCTGTAAGTGGAAGCTACTAACGTGAAAGGCCACATTATCATAAAAGGTGTGGCATCATTGGAAAAGCTATATGACTTGCAAGAACAGTTTCAGGGGCCAAGGAATAGCAAGACCCATAGTTCCACCATGAGGCACGAACTGATAAACCTAGGAACAAAACAAGATCTGAAGTTTGTTAATCTTGGTACATGTTGTACATAACAAGAGCGGCAAGCCTTTATACGCTTGTTGAAATAGTACCGAGATGTGTTCGTGTGGACATTTGATGATTTGAATATTTATGACACGTGGATCATCCAACATATCATCCCATTCAAAGAAGGGGTCAAGCCATATCAACAGAAGCTGAGGAAAGTACATTTATCGCTTGAACCCCTCATACAGATATAGCTTACTAAGTTGTTGGATGCATGGGTCATATACAAACTTCGACATTCCACATGGGTCTCCAAACTTTTTCCTATACGAAAGAGGTCTGGGGAAATCCACTTGTCTGTCAATTTTCAGAATGTAAGCCACACCTCGGACAAAGACAACTACCCCGTGCCATCCATGGACCATATTTTGCAAACAATATCTGGGGCACAGATGTTTTCTCTCCTTGACGATTTCTCGAGATACAATCAGGTTCTGTTAGCAGAACCTGATAGACTCAAAACTACTTTCCATAACAAGTGGGGTACGTTTGGTTATAGACGAATGCTACTTGGGCTTGTAAACATAGGCACAACATTTTAGCGCACTATGGACATCGCCTTTCGTGAACTCATTGGACAGAGCGTGATGGTATACCTTGATGATGTGACTGTGTTCTCAAGAAGGTGAGAAGACCACATACACCATTTGAAGAAAATGTTTGAGCGATGACGGAGATATGGGATTTCCTTGAATCCAAAAAAGAGCGTATTCACCGAGTTAGAGGGGAACCTCCTCGGACACATTGTTGCCAAGAGTGGGATCAAGGTGGATCTATATGGGGTCCAAGCCATTACACAAATTCGTTACCCAGTCAACTAGAAAGCTATGCAATCCTTATTGGGCAAGATAAACTTCCTCTGGAATTTCATCTCGGATTATGGCAGATAGTTAATCACATGGAGGAGATGATCAAGAAATATGTATTCTACAGTTGGGGTAAGAAGGAAAAGTATGCATTTGCCTAGATCAAGTAGGCCATTGCAGAAACGCCTGTGCTCTACAACCTCGATTTCAAGAAAGATTTCCTACTATACACCTTCGCTTCCGATAACTCACTAGTTGCAGTACTCACTCAAAAAGATGAAGCTAATGATGAATGCCCCATCTCTTTGATGAGTGCAAGCATGCAGGGACCAGTGCTCAACTACCCTGCCATTGACAAGCAAACTTATGTAGTTTACAAGGCGGTGAAACACTTCAGACCCTACTTGCTGAAAAACCACCTACATAGTCTTCGTGCCCCACCCAACAGTCTACACATTGCTTGTACAACAAGAACTGGGTGAATGACGTGTGAACTAGATGACAAGCTTGCAGGAACATGATCTCGAAATCAAGCTAGTGCACACGATCAAAGGACATGGGCTCTACAGACTTGCAACTGAAGCAGTGCACACTCTGGAGAACAAAGAAGAGCTCTCCAGTTGGGAGCAAGATATTGAGATGTATGACATAAGGTGAGAAACACCCGCTGAAGATGGAACCTCTTGGTACATAGATGTGCGCCAGTACCTTGAGCATGGCACCATACCCTCTCATGTTTCTATCATAGAGAAGAGGGCATTGCACCTAAAAGCCTTAGCATATTAGTCAGTGCACGAAGTTCTTTATAGAAAGAAAAGTAATGGAGTTTTGCTCAAGTGCCTAGACACAAATGAATAAGAGAAGGTACATCATGATCTACATGATGGACCCGTCGGGGGTCACTTTTCGGGAAATACCATTGCCCACAAAGTTATGCAAGTTGGTTTTTACTAGCCCACATTGTTCAAGGATGCACATGCTTATGCCCGCAAATGCCTAGTCCATCAGCGATGCGCTGACAGAACATGAAGATTAGCAACCTCACTGTACCCTATTGGAGTGACCGAACCATTCCAATAGTGGGGCCTAGACATCATTGGGGAAATTTTCCATCATTTGTTAAAATAACAACACTATATCCTAATAGCACTGACTACTTCATGCAGTGGACAAAAGTAGTTCCGCTCAAGCATGTGAACGACTTGGAGGTCATCATATTCCTCCAATAGAATATCATCTCATGCTTTGGCATTTCAGTATCACTTGTTTTTTATAATGTAACTTCTTTTTCATCTTTGAAACTATATGAATTTGCATTACATAGTGCTATTGTGCTCAAGCATTCATTGAACTACTACCCGCAAGGAAATGGTCTAGCAGAGTCCACGAATAAAAACCTCATCCATATAATCAAGAAGACTATTTTCTCTAAGCAGTGTAACTGAAATACCACCCTGATGAATTAATTATGGGCTAACCATGTAACACCTAAGCCCTCTCTGAATACCTCACCGTACTTCCTAGTTTATCATAAGGAGGCCATCCTTCCACCAAATATCTACTTGCCCACAATTCAGCTTTCCCAAGAATCCCAAGCCAAGCCTTTCCAGCTAGTTCAACATAGGATGGATGCTCTCCATATTCTCTAGGAAGAAATGATGAAAACAAAAGAAAAATTCACACTCCATGAGAGCAGTATCAAGAGATGGTTCGATAGGAAGTCTGCAGGGAAAGATAATTTCTATGTGGGTGACTTAGTTCTAAAGTGGGATAAGCCCCATGAAGACAAATGAAAACATACAAAGTTCCAGTCCCTGTGGATTGGCCTATACACAATCCGCGAGAAGATTGGCCCACAGACGTACCATTTGCAATCACTTGAAGGGAGGATTGACAACCTTCCTGTCAACATCCAATATCTCAAGCATTATTTTTAGTAGGCCAGGATGCACCTATGCCATGCACATAGTTTGCTTCTTGCTTGTTGTTTTAATCTTTTTTGCTTTTCTTATCATCTTTGCTTTTACTTTGTTTGATTCTCCTTACTATTTTTGTTTACGTTTGTTTTATTTTCTTCGTATACTACTATTTTTGTTTCCGGAAATAAGTGTTGCCAACTACTACATTTTGGATTTTGAATAGAAGATGTGGCTGAAATTTGAAGAGACTTGTGACACTGCAGCACTTGGCCAGTCTTGTGTCTGTCTTCTCTATGCTTCGTTATAACCTTCAGCCGATGAAGTCTTGACGGAAAATACGACTCGTCTGCAAGGGAAGCTTTGGTCGAACAATGAACCTGTGTCCACACTGGGAAGCTCCATGCCTATACTCAGCCTTCTGCCCTGTGTGTTGAAGCTCATCCAACTATTAGAAACATGGAAGGGGAAAATACAAATGAGAAAACCTATGTCAAAGGTATTACATGCTTCTCTGAAGGAACAACCTCTTCTGCTCTCAATAAGTTGGGATCCCTCTTCTGCCCCAAAAAGAAGTAAGTGCCTATGCACAGTTCTCTTGAAAAATAAAAAGGTGAAAGAAAAGAAAGGATTCCTGTGCAAAGATGTGAAGCACACAACTCCACAAGGGTACTAACTAGGCTTACTAGAAGTGGAGCAATGTGTGTGTTCCTGCATGACTCCGTTGGGGTATTGTCTAGGCCTGCTGGCAAGGGAGAAACACCAGAGATGAAAAGTTGTACTCTGAAAATCTTCAACTCGTGAGCTAAACTACCCTTCCCGAATTCAAAACATTGAGATCAAGCTGAACTTTTGATTGTGTTTGACTGAGTTGGAAAAGGGTGAACCATGTGTATCCATGGGGTAAGTGGGGAAGCCAAAGTTACCTGCACATCAATTCAATACTCCCTGAAAGACCAAGGCCCTGTGCTAGCAATGAACTGAAACAAAGAAGTTAGAGTTCTACTAGTGTGTCACCAAGTGTTGTAGAAGCTACAACCACCCTCAAAAATTTTGGCCCACACCCAATATCAGAGCCTCCCCTGAGAGTTTTTCTTGATGAGTATACACCCCCAGGTTCAATCCATGAGCCCATGTGAGTCTTTGCACCCACCTTGCTTGTGCATTTCATTCGAGCTTCTGCATGTTGGAGTCTAGGTCATGCTTGCAACCATGTTCTGGTTATGCTCAAAGTCTTCTCTTCATGTGTACTTGTTGTGTCCACTATAAAAGAGTTTGTCACACTCACACACAGAATCACATTCAGTGTCGCACAAGCATCATCATAGTTGATCAACAATCAATCACGACTATCGCACTTTTCGCTTGCACTATTAGTAAGTCATGTTGAACATGTGTGTTTGGATGGTTTGAGTCGTCTACTCGTCAAGTCATGTGAGTGTGTGTTTTCATGATCACGTATGCATCATTCACTCGTTCACACACTTAGTCATTTCGTTGAAAGTTCTGACAACCGGACTCCCCTCTCATAGCTAGACCATTGCCCCTTCATTGGCTTGATCAAATTTCAACCAAAACAGCGCGGAAAAACCAATCTAGTCTTTTCAAGCTATGCTGCGTATAAGAAATCAAATCAACTTTCATCTTGACCGCCTAGATAGTCTGACCCGGCAGTCACCTCGTGACTGACTCCCCTCAAAAATTGTGTAGAGGCCAGTGACCTTACTCCCTCAGTTGACTGAGGAAATTGCACAGACAGGTCAGATAGACAGTAAGTGTCTGTCCCTGTCTCCCTTAGAAAATTGTGTAGTTTCCTAGTCAGTCATCCTGACAGTCGGTCGACTACTCATCCAAGAAATTGTGCAGTTTTCATGAGTAGGCCTTCTGCTGCAAAGAAGTCCGCTCAACTCAAAAATTGAATAGAGATGATTAGCAGGCCATCCTCTCAGCCTCAGTGAAGTTTCCCTTGCTAGTAGCTCCAAGCAGCAGACTACCAGTTCCCTCCAGGAATTATGTATTCTCTGCTGCCAGTGACCAAGCAAACAATGATCAGTTCCTTCTAGGAATTGCACAGTTTTAGCCACGAGTGTCCTTGCATCCAGATGCCAGTTCCCTCTAGGAATTGCGCAATTTTGGTTGCCATGCTCTCGGTCATTTCCTCGTGAAAACTGTGCAATCTCTGCCTGCTAACCCTCCTTGCAGACTGCCATGTTCCCCCAGAGAATTGCGCAAACTTGGCCTTACAGTCCCTGCTTCCTGCTCATTCCAGAAACTGCACAGATCCTGCCTACCTTGCTTTCCTATAGCCCAGACTTTCCATCCAAAAATTTGCACAATGTTGCCTTCCAACCGAGCCAGACCTCATAGATAGTCACTGTCATCTTGGATCTCCCATCTCCATCACTCAGTGACTCTTGCTCAGTTTTCAATAGCAATGCCTGGAGCCATCATCTCGCTTCACAACCTTGCTACCTCTCTGGGTCACCTACATCCGAAATCATCATGTGTCATGTTAGACTAGGAGGTTTTGGATTTGATGTCGTCTCATCATGAGTTACTACAAGTACACGTATATCAAAAAATATGTCACGATGACGAATGGGATGAAAGAAGGGAGCACATGCAGAAGCACAGGTTCACCAACAGATGAATGAACGATGCATGCAAAGAGATGTGCTCATAAATGGATGAACATGCACCTTCGCAAACAGATGATCCTGTCAACCCTCCTGACATACAAGCAAGGAACAACATGCCAAAGCTTCATCAAGTGAACCAAAGACCATCAAAGAATACACACACTTTGCCATGCAGGGGTGAAGCTGTGATACACTATGAAGATATCAAGCTCCCAGTAGTAACACAAATGTACTAGCACTGTCATGTCGAGTAATGTCATGAGTCATGTCACCCACATCTCTACTATGGGTTATGTTCTCAATCAATGTACTGTAACATGGAAGTCCAAGAGACCCACTTGTTGTAAAAAGAGTCATGTAAATTCAAAAAGCCGTGGAAATCCAACAATCATGAGGGTAGTTCAACAACCACAAGGGTTAGTTTCACCCTTGGTTATAAATACCCCCCTCATTTGTACATGAAAGGACCTTTCACCTCAGCTCCTCCCACATAGCCAAGACAGTCTGTCATATTTTCTTTAAGGAGTAAGTAGTGGCTCCAACACCCCACACTCGGGGTTAGTGATGTATGGTGTAATGATATGTTTTGGAACATTCGCTTAATTCAGAATCTTGCTAACAGGCCAACACATTTTCACACATGTATTATAATTGTCGTAAGAATAATATTTAACACTTGTGATACCTGTTTCTTTAACCTGTCTTCTACATCTAAACTATTTCATTTGTTGTAATACATAATTTGTTAATGGAAATGTGTTGTATATGCTATTAACAATGTCTCGCCTGTGTAGACTACTCTCCTAGACACCAGACAAACCTTTCACATAAAAATTTCTATAACAACCATTGCACTCATTCAGACTCATCCATTGAGTGTTGTACATGTTATCTTACCTTGTGTGTTATGACTATCGCATCCATGTGGAGTGCTCCTCCAGAAGTTGTGCACGTCCTGTTGTGTTGTGTGTTCCTAGCCGAGTTGGGACTTCATCCCAACCAACTCGGGACTCACTCCCAGCCTCTCCCTCTACAGTGAAAGAACCATTGACACATGTGACACTTACACTCACCAGGCAGGCATACCTCACTTCTCGAAGACAAAGCAGACTACTCTCCTATGATGACAAGCAAGAGTTGAGGCAAATCCTTAAGACAATGGCAACTAGGCGATCATACTGGATGGGACTCCCACACCAAACAGGGTGAGGTCCAATTGGGACTTCATACCGCAGTGATACCTTGAATGTTAGAGGGTCCAACACTGTCAGCAACATCATATCTACATATTTACCACAAGACCAGGGTCATTACAACTCCTTAAAATTTTCCATGATGTCTTCCTCTTTCGCAACTCCTTGGCCACAAGGGTTTATTTGAAAAACACATCGTTCCTTTAGAGATTTGTAGGTTGAGGAAACCACTTCAAGCCCTTGAACTTCAAGATAATCCAATATTTGCAATTTGTTACAATAATAAGTCCGTTATGGACACCCCTTATCTTAGAGTTGGTTAGAGAGGTAGAATGCTTGATTGATGAAAACCTTGTAAATGAAAAACTGTGCCTACTCATTAGTTGGACTTTGCACCACTAGTTGAAGAAGTATATGTGCCCTGAATCAAGGATGATATCTTAACACAATTTATCAACACTTGAACATAACTTGCATGGATATCATGGACAAAATATGGAGAGATTCTTCGAATCTTAGGAAACATTTGCTCATACTCTACTTGTTTTATAGGTTTTAGGGCTTCAATTTTTTCCATTTAATATGAAATATCACCCAAAAACTTAACTATTGAAGAATCAATCATATGCTAAATCACACATACATTCTCATTTTTAAGATCCACGTGAACTTTCACCTCTGATCCTTAAAGTCAGTGCCCTCTAGCATCTCGAACGGTGGAGTAGTAGACATTGTAATAGGAGGTAAACTTCATTCCCCTCACATTTTTCAAGACCTGTAGAGACACCTGCAATCCATGCCCCTCCTTCGACTCAACATAAAATATTGTTTTTTTCCACTTCCTTTACATACCCTCCCTTGAAGGGCATTCTCATAGGAAGGTTTTGTGGTTTAAATATTACAACAACAAAATGTGGTACACAATATATTTATATGGTTTTAGGGGAGGGGTGTTGGAAAATAACCATATTATCCCTTATAGACCTTAATATCTTCTCAACAAATAAATGAAATGACAAACTGATAACTAGACCCAAATAAAGATCTCAACATTCAAGGACAAACTGAAATAAAATAATCAATCCATGGATTAAGCATTACAATTGAGTTTTTTAGCATTTTCAAATGGAAGGTTTAAAACCCACATTAAAAGGGGGATATTTCCACCTTAGCCTTTGCAACCTTTGCCTAAGACGAATATATTTAATGGACTAGCTTGGATATGTCATGTCCTAGATTTTTAGAGTATTGAATCAATAATTTTGAAGCCAACACCCTGGATCCAACTAAAATTTAGTCCTATTGAAGAGGAAAATTGAAAAATATTTCTAATAGGAGACATCTTTCCTTCCTTTTGATTGTTTTACAACAAACCTCATTGCCTCTCCTTTATTATCTTCCTCTTCCATTCTCCAAAAAAACTTAATTAATATTATATTATGAATGATTTAGATAGGTAAACATTGCAATCATTTTCCTCAACTCATGGGGTACCTTTAGACATCAACACACGCAAGTGGACCTATGTCCATGGTACAACCCATCACACTCTAACATAGTTTTAATTTTCTCCTCAGAACTAGGGTATAACACACCTTACAATGCCAAATGGTTAAGAAATATCAAACTTGTGGGCTTTTTGTCTTCATGGAACACATTCTAGCTAGTGCTCATCAAACATAATGCACTAACACCGCTATTACACACCAAAAGTCAAAGATACCATAAGATGTGCCCTACACCCAATTGCTTAGTAACCATCTCCATAAAATGTACCTTCAACTTTGGATGTACCAAAATAGAAATATCCTAACCCAATATAGCCTATTTTTTAGATTTGTGTAATTTGATCCTTATCAAATTCTCGCACCTCCTTGCCACTCCATGAAAAATCTACTTCAATGGTCACCTTCCAAGTTCTAACACCTCCTTTTGCTACACGACAAACCACCTATATATGTTGCAACAACCTTGCCAACTTCTTTAGTGTGTTGCACATATATTTCATGTGTCTTCTTTGTCTTGCAAAGTGGTAATACCAAGGAGAGGGTATCAAGTTCGATCAAGGAATGTTCACTTAGTACCATTGCCAATTTTTCTTCGTGTAACTCATCAAATGTCTTAAGTTTGATTCACAACTTCTCATGGTTCCTACCTTACTTGTCTAGACCTCTAAGTGAGAATACAAACCCCCAACCTCTCTAGATATTCCACCTCTTCAACCCTTGTTAGAGTCTTAGATCTGTTCTCATGCCTCAAACATAACATAAAACTAGCATCCCAAATGTGCATGCTCATTCCATCTTTGAATGCCTCGTTGAAACCACATTATCACACTACTTAAAATGAAATGTTCACATCTTAAGGAAAAACACCTACTTTTCTGATGACAACTTAAACTATGTGAGTTACTTGGAGAGGACTCCATTTTCTCAATACAGAAACGTAGGATTTTACAACCATATTCACACAAAAATTTGAATATAATTGTCGAGTTGTGGGAATGCCATATGGCCTGTTTTCAATTGTTCACCACAAACTTTAACAGACAATTTATCCTTCATCTGGAGACCAAATGAGAAATCGAAAGTACTGTTCGATTTAAAACAATGGGCTCTACCACTTGTCATTATTTTGAGAGAAAACTAAACCTTCTGAACTTGGAGAAATTGGAGAATCCTCTTGGATCATTCCTCATCACTAGAAGCTTTTGGACCACCAAAAGTTTGGTTTCAGTATACATGAAGTGAGGGTATAGCTCCCTCACCCTTTCGATCTCCATCCACCTTACTTTGCCTAGATTCATTCCTTTCAGTCTCACTCAACAATACTTGACATATCCATGCATGGAAGTGGGGGCCTTCCTTTTACCTTCACCTTTCATTCTTACCCTGCTGATGTAAAGCCATAATTGATCATCAACCTGAAAGTGATGACCCTTTTGATGCTTATCATGGTGCATTTTGAACCTGTGAACTATTTCATTCATCTGCAGAAAATAGAAAAACCTTTGTAGTTGTGCCATTATCTTTCCTATAACAACATGCCCTAAAACATGAGAAGAAAGTGTTCCCCTTATGAGATGTTTTATTTCTCCCTGCGGTATGCACAACTTGCAAAGATGGTGGTATATGTTGAAATTTTGTTATGACCCTCACCTTGAAGTCATTGAGGTTCAATCTAACTCCCACTAGTTAATACAAGGTTCTGTGAGTTCGAAAAATGTGCCATCAATAATTATAAGTGTTTACCTTAAGGAAGGATCATTGGTTGAAGCCTCATCAATGGAGGCTGGGTCGATGGTTAGGGTTTTGATTCAGTTAGACACTATTCATTATTATATTTGTGGGCATAGTGTAATTATCATCTTCCACATGTACACAAGTATAACTGAGAAATGTTTCCCATTATCATGGAAGTGCAACTTCAACGTGTACATCATGGTAACCACAAAATATTTATCATATTTCACAATGCAAGGTGATAGGAAAATATTTACATTATATACATGAATGTACTAACATCAGGACCATTATCATCATATCTACATATTTAAAACAAGAACAAGATCATTATAACCCCTTAAAATTTTCCATGAGGTTTTCCTCTTTCGCAACTGCTTGGCCACAAGGGTTTACTTGAAAAAAACATAGTTCCTTTAGACATTTGTAGGTTCAATAAACCCCTTCAAGCCCTTGAACTTCAAGATAATCCAATATTTGTATTTTTTTACAATAATAAGTCCATTATGCACACTCCTTATCTTAGAGTTGGGTAGAGAGGAAGAATACTTTATTGATGTGAACCTTGTAAATGAACAACTTTGACTACTCATTGGTTGGACTCTCCACCACTAGTTGAAGAAGTATATGTGCCCTGAATAAAAAATGCTATCTTAACAATGTATCAACACTTGAACACAACTTCCATTGATCTCATGGAAAAAATATGGAGACATTCTTTGAATCTTAGGAAACATTTGCTTATACTCTACTTATTCTATATGTGTTAGGGCTTCAATTTTTTCCATTGAATCGGAAATATCACCCAAAAGGTCAACCATTGAAGAATCAATCATATGCTAAATCAGAGATACCTTCTCATTTTTAAGATCCTTGTGATATTTCACCTAGACACATGTGGCATTCCGGCAACTCAGTTATCTTGGTAGGTTGTGCATACCGCAACGAGAAAGAACACATCTGATCAGGGGAACACTTCCTTCTCATGTTTCAGGGCATGTTGTTATAGGAAAGATAATCGCACAACTATAAAGGTTTTTTTGTTTTCCGCAGATGAATGAAATAGTTCACAGGTTCAAAATCCACCATGATAAGCATGAAAAGAGTCATCACTTTCAGGTTGATGATCAATTATGGCTTTACATCAACAGGGTAAGGATGAAAGGTCAAGGTAAAATGAAGGTCTTCCCTTCCATGCATGGATATGTCAAGTATCGTCTAGTGAGACTCAAAGGCATGAATCTAGGCAAAGTAAGGTAGATGGAGATCAAAAGGGTGAGGGAGCTATACCCTCACGTCATGTCTGCTTAAACCAAACTTTTGGTGGTCCAAAAGATTCCAGTGGAGAGGAATGATCCAAGAGTATTATCCAATTGCTCCAAGTTCAAAAGGTTTAGCTCTTTTAGGAAATAATGCCAAGTGGTAGAGCCCATCGTTTGAAATCTGGATGTATGTTTGGTTTCTCATTTGGTCTCCTGATGAAGGAGAAATCATCTGTTAAAGTTTGTTGTGAACAGTTGAAAAGGGGCCATGTCGCATTCCCATATCTTGACATGCGTCAATGTAGGATATTATAACCTTATTCACACAACAAAAACTCTCTCTTGTTTTCACCCACCTAATATAAAAGAACACTTAAATGTGTTCAAGACAACCAAGTCAAGAGGGCGCGTTTCTTTCTTACACTTAAATATTTTCAATACAACCAAGTTAAGCGCATGTTTTTCCTTTTCAAATTCCAAAAGTACAACATGCCTACCTCTATAAACTAACAACAAAATCATTGCATAAAAATGTGATCTTAAAATTAGATTATTATTATTATCATAAAATCACCAAATATGGAATAAATGTTTTCAAACAAAACCATAAAAAAGGGTGTTAATTTGTCAAATACAACTACAAACGTATTAAATAAAATATTGTATTTATTGTTTTTGAAGGAGGAAAATTTTAGCACTTTTGAAAAATGTGAACATTAATTTTGATGTACAAAATCCCTCCCAACTCCAATCTTCAGTTACGTTCTAAAAAAAGTTATATATTTTCACTTTTCATAGGATGGGAGGATTTTACTTTCCATAGGAATGGAGAGAAAATGAGATTGAAGAGAGTTGTGAATTATGGTTTTACCAGTAGCAGACTCGATATCAAACACCACCATTGGATCTTCAGTCCATTAATGGTGCCTAGGTATGTTTCATTTATAACCTCACTGCATTTCTACCCCACTTTCAGTCTTCTTCCACAAAAAGAGGAGTACACACACCTAAGATCTCTAGTTCAAAATCCACTATTTTTTTCATCCTTGCTTTAAATTTTATGCTTTAATCTCTGTGATGGACTTTGTTACTATTTGCAGGGATGATGTTGGCATTTGATGAATTTGGGAGACCATTTATCATAATAAAGTAGTAGGAGCAAAAGACCCAAATGAGAGGCTTAGATGCTCAGAATGCCAACATTGTGGCTGCCAGGGTTGTTGTGAGAATAATCCACACCTCACTCGACTCTAAGGGAATAGAAAAGACGCTATTGATCTCTTGTGGTGATGTCATCATTAGCAAGCTCCTATTCCGTTTATTCATTCTCTATTTTTTTGGATCAGTGAAACCCCTTGAATTATGAAAATTAATATAATTTACTTTAAAACCTATATGATTCATAACTAGAAATTACTTAAAAATATTTGTAGATATTATGTAATGAGTTAAATAAGCAAGACTCTTCCATCTACTCATTCTTTCTCACAAACCTTTAGGCCAACCGAGCTAGATCCTCTACATATGTCGGTGCCTACCTTTGAAAGCTCTTAAAATTGGTGAATGCATTCAAATGTCCTTTGGATCATTGGACGTCTAATGTGCATTAAGGGAATTTCGACGCCTAGATTGGTATGTGTCATATCTCATCATGTTGGTTCCATTTATAGGTGCATGTTAGTTTTCGTTATGGGTAGAGCTTGACACAATAAATTTTGTTAGGTTTCCAGAACATGATATTTATAGTAGTTCTCATATTTTATAGGGTTTAGATTTTTAGGGCTTGCAAGTTAGACATACCTACATCTTATTGGTCCATGCATGTAGTATACCCAATACCTTTTGTGCACTTTGACGATGTGGTACTTTAGTTAGCCACCTAAATTCACACAAATTTATGAGGGAACTGAACTAAATTGTTTATGTTATTAACTCTTTATTATCGGTAGGCATGAAACTATAGATTTATGCAACATAAATGAACAAAATCATTCCATTTTTCATGAATCCATAAATAAAAAATGCGGCTAACACAAACATTTATAGAGGAAACCTAAAAATTCACACAAATTTATGAAGGAATTGAACTGAATTGTTTCTTTTATTAACTATTTACTATTGGTACACATGAAGCTATATATTTATGCAACCTAAATGAACACAACCATTCCATTATTCACAAATCCATAAATCACAAATGCGGCTAACACAAGCAGTGAGAGAGGCAACCTAAAAATAATTCAGCCATTAAATAAACAAAAAAAATTCAGTAATAATTCAATACAATTCATATATATACATTTAGGAATATTTATTTGTCTGGAATTGTTCAACAACTAGTTGCAGAAGAGGGAATTTCCATTGAATTATAGGATTCCTTTTTCTATGCAACAGATACCATCCCTGAGCTAAGGCTATGAATTCAAAAGGGGCACACTCTTACCATGCCTGGATCTAATTTCTCTTCCCACATCCCAATTCCTAGATTCATATTTATTATTTACATTCCCTTCTCCGGTTAGCATTCCCTCGGGCTATCCTACTGCTTTCCAAGGCTCTACCACTCGCTGGTTAGGAAATCTCATTGCTGGGATTCTATAGAATTTATCAGTTATAGTGAAATTTCCCCAATTATAGGCGATATGATTTCATACAACCACAATTCTCTATTAATTGATGGTTTTAGCTTTCAAAACTTATATTTGGAATATAAATACAATTATCTCTAGGTAAATTTTCTTAATTCCCCAAAAAAGTACAATTTTCAAAGTCAATTCCCAATTTTTTTGGTAAGTTTATCTCTCCGATAATTGAATTGTAATGCATGTTCAGACACCCTTCATGAACCTTCAATATTGAACAACAAAAACCATCACAATAATATTATTGCATGGTCAAGGTAAAACTTTTAATTCCCTGGCATTAAGGGTTATATATCACCGTCATGCACAAATTTCCCTAAAGGCTTAATTAAGCAATAATTATATAATAATAAGGTGCAGTTAAGTTCGACAAGACTTTGGGCTACACATAATATCCACTAAGAGCCACCAATTTACCTACGCATATACTCATTACTCAACCTATTTCCAAAGCTCCATAAGAGATGCTTGGAAAATAAAGTGTTTCCATAGGAATTTGAAAATCTTCTTCTGTCGGATCTACAATCATCCAAAATTTTTCTATCCAGTTAAAAAAATGTTGTTAGATCTACAATCATCCAACGTTTTTCTATACAATTAAACAAAGGTTGGTTCTCTCTTTGTAGTGCAATAGTTTTGGCCAATTGATAACTGGAGTCTGAAGTCTTGGAGAATATTTCTTAGCATTCTAGCATGTCGTTAAAAGTATTGTTTTCTTTTATTTGGAATTTAAACTTGGAGATAGATGTAATCATCAATTTTTATCATAAACCTAATAAAATATTGTATCTAGCATATAATTTTTGTATTAGGAAGAAATTCTTCTGGTTCTATTATACCATCTGGATGTTTTCAAATTTGATATTTAGAATATAGAAGGATTAATGTATATGTTCCATGTTTAAGAGTTAGTCCACTGAAAGTTTTGAATTTGGAATGACAAGGAGATAAAAAATAAACAAATAATTTATGTGTATAACTTAAACATTGATGAAAAATAATCACACCATTGATCTTTGATCTATTGTTGTATAACCAAAATGCCAACAATCTCAGTTTTCCATCACATGTATACTTTTATAATTATCATTGTAGAAAATGAAGTCATTAAAGAGAGAGAAGGAAATTTTCACAACTAGTAAATGTTTCTCTCTATAGTTGTATGTGACTCATTCTTCACAACTCTTCTTAGAACATGGGACGTATGACACACTTTCATAACCTTGTTATTCTTGGCAAGCCTTGGTTATTCTCTAAACCTACACTTGGGTGCTTGAGTCATGTCTAGTGGTAATTCTGTTGTACAAAAGGTACACACTGGGAAACTGCTTACATAGGCTACAAAACATTGTTAATAACTTAAATATTACCATTCCCTTGAATCACTGTAACACAAAACATTATTTATGAACTTTCAGAGTTCTTAGAAATCATAATTTTTGTATTTTGACTTAGAATAAGAATGCAAAGATTTGTTGTGTGAAAACAGATCTTGTTTCAATCCTTATATAGAAAATTCTTAATAATTCAAAGAGAAAGTTGTTTAATACAATTTTAAAATGATGATTTTGTTAGTTTTTTCTTGCAAATTTATCTTTCTATATTTATGGACCTTGATAATTCTTATGAGAATATTTCACATAAAATGTTCAAGTAATGAATTTTTCTAACTCTTGATACCTTTCTTGTATTTTTATTTTTTATTTAGATTATATTGTGATTCAAGATACATTGAGCACTCGATTATAATTATGGTGAGAAAAACGGTTTGAATGTATATCCTTTGCCTCATGTTTGCCACTAGAAAATGTTAGAGCTTCTTGAATAATGGTTAATTTTCCACCACAATGTTCTGTGAGCCTTCTTAGATGCATGAGTCGACTTTCTTCCAAACACATTAGAGCTACATCTTTACCTACATGTTCCTATGATTACAGGGTATGTTCAAGCCAATTTTAGATTGCAGCTCTTATAAAATAAAATTTGTTATAAGTGCAATCGTGAAAAGTTGAAGACCAATTTAGAAACTTTGTGTTATTAGGTAAAGGAATACTTCAGCAATCAGCGATGGAGAAGCACCCTCCTGAATAGATCTGCGACATTGAAAAGTCAGTTGGAAAATATGCTCATTTTTTGAAGACAATACTTAACCTAGATTTTAAAGTTACTCTTATCCTAAAAGTATTAGAAAAGTATATCTCAAAATCAAAGCTTATGTTCAAGAAATGAACAACATCACAAATCCAGTTCAAGAAAATTGTCATACAAAAAACTCAATTCAACAATGCAGTGATTGGAAAATTTGGAAAGATGGACCCAAATTAAAACATAACAATCACGAAGTCAAAGGATAAAGAAATTCAAGAAATTTATTCATTAGAAGGATAAGTCAAAGATCTGCTAGACCTACTACCTCATGTTTTGTTAAATATAGAACATCAACATTTTAGGCATATGAAGGAGTGAATGAAACAATTGCTTGTTCCAATCATGTTCCAATAGATGTATAGAAAAGTTAGTATATGTTTTATATTTCTCAAAGAAATGTATATCTAAATAGACCATTTGTATGAACCAAAAGAAGTTAAGGGTGAAGTCTAACTATTGTACATTTTTATCTTTTTTTCACTGAAATCTCGTGATAAATTCTTGGTGAGGTCATTATTTTCATTGTTGAGAATGTTTTTTCAAAACATAAATGTATTCAGAGTCCTAAAAAACATTTGGAGCACTAAGTCTTTACTCACTTAACAACTAAAATTTTTGAGTCTAACAATTTTTGGTTGGACTTTGAAAAAAACTCATCAAAGAATGTGCCCAAATGAAAGGCGAAAATACAAAAGGTTTAGAAAAATTGGATATTGTCTTTGGATTTAGAGTGACCAAAAGCAATGTCCTCCATTTTGGGTGAACACTCCACCCATAATTAGGGGAAAAGAAGTTAAAAAGGAAATGGTTGGAGTGTCCACCCAAAACATCAGAAATCACTTTTTCTCACCCATTGTCTAAATTCAAAAGCAATATCCAACATGAATAATTGTGGAAATTTGCATTTACATATAGGTTCAGACTATGCTAAATTAAAGGAATATGGGATAATTGCAAAAAAAATTGTTTGATCTTTTTAACCTTAGGAAGATTATGTAAGCCATTCAAATTGTTTTTCTCGAAAAGGCTATGTTTTTAATTCCCAATTTAATAGATTAGTTGTGGCTTTAGAAAATATAGTTGTGAACGATGCCAGAGAGGTGGTTTCTTTATTAGAGGTCAAGCACCATAAGAAATTGATTACTTGAAGGAATTTCCTTTCGAGGTGGACTTATTAAGGATTATAAGGGATAGACTCATTGAAATGGAATATAAAAATAAGATCTAGTTGACAAATATATTTGAAAAAAATGCATCCAAATATTATATATCCTCTTTGCATAAGAGGTATAATATAAAAATAAGATCTAGTCGACAAATGGAAAGAATAAATAAGAGAGAAGAGGCAACAAAGAAGGTTGCAAATGTGGCTTCTACCATTTCTCCTACTTGTTCAACTCGAAAGGGAAAAAAGGTTGTTACATCTAAGGGTCATATTTATGAATCAATCCACATGTTGCGAGACTGGAACACTTAAATACTTTTAACTGCTAGTGTGAAAGTAGAGATCTCATGGGGAATATAGGTATTTTCTTCAAAATTTTCTTTATTTATTTTTTAATTGAGTAATGCTATCACGTGGTGTTTCTCACCAGTCTATTTTAGCACTTAGGTATGCAAATACTTATGAGAAGTTTTATCTATTTATTGTGTCAAATGACCAATGCCAATATCCAATAATGTGAAACAAATTTTATATGATCTGAAACTGTTATTTAGGCAATTGTTTCATTTTTGTTTTCAATTTTAAATAACTTTTGTATGATTAAAAAATATTCAATAAATGAACTTAGGGTCAACGAAGGAAGAGGTAATAGTATAAAATGAGAAATTAGTGACTAAGTGACTAAAAATGTTAGTCACCACAGCTTTTCCAAGTGAAATACTACCGAAAATGAGGAATATTAAGTGATTGAACTAAAAACAACTATCATAAATCGCTAACTTAGTCGCGGGTTAAAATATGTGACTAGCTAATAAGTAATACAACTAAAAATGACTAACATGAATGACTAATTTAGTCTAAGAACAAAAGTACAACTACCTAACAAGTACTACAATAATATGAATCAATTTTTCATGTTAGTCATTTTAATTGTGTCAAGCAATCTAAACTTACAAGTGATAGGGGATTGAAAGGCTGTTAAAGACTCGTCGAAAGTTTATCCTTCTTTAAACACTTCTTCATCCTCACATGGTGTATAGGTGATCCAAATTTTCATTATTTATCTCTAATAATTTGTATTTTTAAAATATATTTTTTAATAAAAAAAAATATTTTATGTATATTTTAAAAATCTATTCATTGAATCTAATTAGATCTAGTTCCAATTTGAAATTAATTTGAAGAGCAATTTTAATTTTTAAGACTACAATATCAAATAAAAACTACTTTAATTTCATATTAACCGACCTAGATCCATCTTAACCCCTGATCTATCAAGCGCTGACAGGGATCCAATCTCTCGAGGTGCAAACTTTTTCTTCTAGTGCAAAACTTGAGGAAATATTTTCACCTCGAGAGATTGGATCCCTCTCGGCACTTGATAGTTATAGGGTTAATATGGATCTAGGTTGGTTATATAATACTATATAATATATATATTTGTATTTTTGTCTCTTTGTTATTCCCTCTCTCTATCTCACCACCGAAACATGCATACTTTCCCTCTCCCTCTATTCCCCTTCTCTGTCTACCTCTCTCTTCCCCTTCTCTCCCTCTTTATCTATATCCTTCTCTTTATTCCCTCTTGCTCTCCTCTCTCCCTCACTCTCTCTCCATGACTCCCTTGTCACCCACTCTCTCTCTCCACCTTTCTCCATCTATGTTTTTCTTGTTCCCTCCCTCTCCTACCCCCTCCAATTCCATCTCTCTCTCCTCTTCTCTATCTTCCTTCCTCTCTATCCCTTATCTCCCACCCCCCTCTATCTCTCCCCCCCAAATCACTCTCCCTCTCTCTCTCTCTCTTCTGTCCTACTCCATCACTATCTCCCCCCCTTTCCTTCTCCATATCTATATATCCATCTCTCTTCATTCCCCTTCTCTCCCTATCTCTATCCTCTCCTCTTATTTCTCTTCGACCCTCTCCTCTCTCCCTCACTCTCTCTCCATCTCTCCCTTCTCACTCCTCTCTCTCTCAACCTTTATCTCTCTATGTCTTTGTTCATTCCTCCCTCTCTCTCTCTCTCTCTCTCTCCTCTCTCTTCCTCCCTCTTTCTCCCTCTCCCCCACCTCACTCTCTCTTTCTCTCGCCATCCAAAATCTTCACTATCTCCCTCCCTCTCTCTGCCCCCTCCTCAACTCACCCCGTCCTCAACTCTCTCTTAAATTTGATCACATTGTATTGTGTTTAAGAAATTATCTAAATTAAAAAAACTTAACTAGTTGTAAAATATTAAATGTATATTTTGTATCAATCATGTCAAAGAAAATAAAATAATGAAAAACTTTAAAAATCATGCACTATATTTAATCTATTATAATTAGTCAATTTGCTTGCTCGATCCTTAGCTAAGATGGATCTATGCCGGTTCTTTATATATATATATATATAAACCTTAATTTAATTTCTATGGGAATATTTTTAGAAGTCGTGAGGATAGAGAGTTTAGATATATCTCAAATTGTACATTTTCCCTTTTAGATTCAATTAAAAAAATGTTGTAAAATTAAATTAAAATAAAATATTTTTACTATGAAATAAGTTATGTTTTTTTGGCATGTGGTATTGATAAGCCATGGTATTGGCCCATGGTATTGTAACAAAGCCAATTTACAAGTTAATATCAATCGTAAAGTGAGGGTGAATATCCGTGGTTAACAATCTTGTCATATTGTTATAAAATATTTTGTTTGTGAAATAATTTATGTTTTTTGGGCATGTGGTATTGATAATACATGGTATTGACCCATGGTATTATAACAAAGGCTATTTTTTATAAGGTAATAATATCTACCATAATGTGGGAGTGAATATCTGCGGTTAAGAATCTTATCATGTTTTTATAAAATATTTTGGTTGTGAAATAAGTTATGATTTTTAGACTTGTAGTATTGACAAGACATGGTATTGGCCCATGGTATTGTAACAAAGCCTATCGGCAAGTTAATAACAAAATGAAAATATAATAAATTGAATTTTATTATTTTTATTAATTTTAAAGTTTTTTATTATTAATTGATGCCATATTTGAAATGTTTACACTCATCCTAATATCAATTTAAACTTCTTCTTTTTTAATTTAGAGTCTTACGAAAAAATAACCAATTATTATTAAAAATAATTCATTTAACTCGATTGCAATTTATATATTTTATTTTATATTATAAATATTTCTTTTATTTTTTCCATTATAAATATTTCTTTTCTTTCTCATTTCTAGGGGTTCAAATTAAATATTCACAGATTACAACATCACATTGTAACACTGCATTTTTCTCTGTCTTGTTGATATCTACCTTGAAATTCCAAAAGAAGGAAGACCATCAACGTGATCTATGGATTTCATGGCATTCGAACCCTAGATGGAGTTTGCATCGGAAACACCTTAGGATAGCATCAACGATTAGATGGATGAAAGGCAAGGTCATTGGACGTGGATATTTTGGCCATTTGTACATGGGTATGAATTTGGACTCCAGAGAGTTCTTCCTTTTTACTAAAGATGATCCTTTTTAGTAAAGATATTTTTTGTTCTAGTGGGTAAACAATTTTGAGGGTTTATATGATCAAACCATAAATTTCATCTAGAGTCGAGGGTTTAATGACTATGATAATGGTTATAATAATGCAGATCTTGATTGCGGCCAACAATTCATCAAAAGACAATGCAACAGTAAGCATTTTGAATGTCCTTATTGTACAAAGGGTTTAATGATTATGATAATGCGGATCTTGATTTCTGCCAACAATTCATTAAAAGACAATGGACAAGTAAGCATTTCTCATGTCCTGCATGTCCTTATTGTACATATTAGTTCGCTCCACCCTAACTTTTCTAGGGTCAAAATGCATGAAATTTTATTTTTTCTTTTCACCTTTTTTAGTATTTGATTGTTTGTGTAATGGAATCTACCGTGCCAAAATTCAAGTTGCTTGAGTGATGCAATAAAATTTTCTGGTAGGATACAAATACTAGACCTTCCTCAAACTTTGTTACATGAAATTAAATTTTTTTCTACTCATGAACATAAAATCTTTTCTGTTTCATTCTTAGATTCTAATCTCAATGCCTACAATTTTAAACCATGTTACTATATTTTAAGTAGAATATACTTAGATCCATTAAACCTTACAACTATCGAAATGTTAGGTTAATTTCAGCTAAAAAGAAGGAACTTGAATGGGTTTTGCAATTTAGACTCGATGCTTACATACAATGATTAAAAATTGAAGAACCCAAATGGTTTAATAATGTTTACCCACCCATCAATTTCCAAGACCTTTGCTATTATTTTGAACCTAAACAAAGAGTGTAGAAGAAGAAGAGGAGCCTGGATGAGGTGGACCATGACTTTCTTAGTACTTTTCAAAAGTTGGGCATGCCCTTGACTAGAAGAAGAGAATGACCAATGTTGTTGTAGATGTTGTTTTTGACAGTGTTTTCATTGCTACCATGCATAGGTAGACTCTATAGGTAGTTGAGGTTATCTTTTGTTTGTTATAAGAGGTAATTTGGGAGTATCTCGATCTAGTTAGGAAGTAGCTTGGTATGGTTGTTCGTCCTGCTGATAACTATTATGTTGCATTGTAATTTTTTTTTTTAAGTGCTAGCTCCTTCTATTAAATCCCCAAGCACACTTTGTCCCCCATGGAAATATCCACTTATTTCAAGATGAATGAGATGGAGACCAGGTAGTTTGAGAGGACTCTTATTGTTGTAGATGAGAGGAGTTCTTTGAGGTGAGAGGAGTTCTGTGACATATATTGAAGGATGCACTACACCATTTTATGACACTAATCATCTCCATGCCATAGTATTGGATCTCTATTGCATCGAGGGAGCAACGATAAAGTATTCCACTGTAATGAACCATTTTCGATTTGAGAGGGAAAAAATGGCGAAAGGGCAAGCGATGCTGCACATCCCCTTATCCTTAACAGGCTTGACGGCGAGACGACATCCCTCGGCTCTCTTCAAAACAGGCAATTCCTATGTAAGGCGTATTGACCAGTTCGACCGTGTCATCGATACCCTTCTAGGTTCTATATCTGCGGACGGAACTGTGGACGTTCGTTATTCCCTCTCTGTTCCTCACAACGAGCATGCTGATCAAGCTAGGGTTTCTGCACCAAGATTTAATGACGCAGCTGTCTTGCATACCAGAGATGGGGGCCATGCAGGAAACCCCCACAGAACATCAATAGTTGGGCACCTTCTTCTCCAATTTCAGGGTAATCAATCAGATCTGCCAGCAGTAAAGGACAAAAGAGAGTTAGTGCGGCCGATCTGGACAGCGCAAGAGAGATTATGGGCCATTTGGACTGCGACGTCCCAATACTCATCTGAACAGGCAAGGGTATACGACAAGGAACGGATACCAGATGTAGTGGCCCTAACCAAAGCGACCATGAGCTCGGAGGTCTGGTTCCTCCAACTGAATACAGATACTCTTGACAGAGCAGACGGATCTCCGGAAAATGCTCCCTATAAGCTAGATCTGGAAAGACCAAGGCATAAACAGGGAACAAAACTAAATGGTGCATTTGGGTACACAGAGGAACTGCCCAATCCATTAGAGAGAGGCTTAAAAAAAAAAATTGATCCACCCTGTATGGATAATGATATGATACACCTCTTTGACTCCTTTCAGATCCAAATTTCTCAGCCTTCAAGCAGAACCATCCTGCAATGGGCAAGTTCTTTAGATCAGGTGCTGGATCTCAGAATGGATCTAGAAAAAAGGACTAGGATCCCTTCAGGCCTTCAGAGACTTCTCTTTCAAGGTAAAAAACTTGAAGACCTTCTTTCACTATCTTCTTACAACATTTCCAGAAATAGCTCTTTGGTGTTAACCCTCTGTTTGAGAGGAGGCGTAGTGGGACAGTCATCCTCTGCTCCTCCTTTCTCTTACAAAGATGCAGTGCACTCTGAGAACCCCAAACCCTCGGAGGCCCCTAAACCTAAGCCTTTCTTGGTTGACAAGATAGAGGAAGTTCCCTCTATTGAACTCGCCCATGAAGGTCTTGCCATTCAACTTCAAGATTTTGTAGAAAGAGCCATCATTTGCAGATTCAACGGACTTTGGCTGAGATCTCAGGATCTCTATGCATGGATTCATGCAAAGTGGACTCAGCACTGTAAGATTAGTTTCCGTTCAAAGGGATACTTCATTGTACTATTTTTTGACAGCAAGCATTATAAGACGGCTTTAGAAGAAGGCCCTTGGTTCATGGGAACTGCAGGGCTCTTCATGACTCCTTGGTTCCCAGATGTTGATCCAGCAACCACTGTCATCACCAGGACACCTGTATGGATCAGGCTTCCAAACTTACCTGCCCACCTATGACTTACTGCAGTCTATAAAGCTATAGTCAACACCTTGGGTAGTTTCTTAATGGCAGATTACTGGAGGGAAAACAAAGGTCTCTACACTTATGCCAGATTTTGTGCGGAGTTAGATTTGAGCAAAGGACTTCCAGATCAAATCAATCTCAAGATGAATTACTTTGTCTGGACCCAGACTCTGGATTATGAAAAAAATGCTTTTCGTTGCCGCCATTGCCACCAATCCGGGCACCTGCAGAACTCCTGCCCAGCTCTCCCGGCAAAAAAGAATAAGGATAACTTCTCGAAGCCCAAGTCCAAACACTGGGCTCCATGCTCTCCACCACCAGTCATGGATTCTAATTCCTCTAGCACTGAATATGAAGGCAGCGATGCAGAAGTGGATCACGCCCCTCAGTCCGTGGTCCCTACCACCGATGGTGCAGCGCATCCCTCCGATTCAGCCATCAACCAGAAACGTGTCCATCTGACCTCCTCCTCTGACTCAGAAAAGGAGGGCCCTCCTATGGAGTTGTCCAATCTTCAAGTTGTCATGGCTTATCCACCCCATGATGGTTGGGTCGAAGTCAAAAAAAAAAAGGGAAAAAGCTTCATGTTGATGCTTCTACCCATTTTGGGTAGTTTCCAGTGTTTTTGCTTCTAGCCATATGTTGTAGCTTCTTGCTTGTTTCACTTCTTCTCTGGAACCGAGGTTGATAGTCCTATCATTTCCGGTTGCCGGTTTTTTGTCTCTCTTGCGTGTATCATCTTGTACCATACTTTTGATCAATAGATTTAGTCCAATTCAGAAAAAAAAAAAAAAAAAAACGGTAAAGTATTCCACTGTAAAGAATTGGTATGTCGGGGATGAGGAATGTAGACGTGGGATTTATAATTTTATTATGAAAATTGGTTTGTGTAACAAAGAAAAATCAAGGATTTCGTGGACCTGAGTAGACACTGATTCGAGAATCACCTGGAAATACTCAAGCATTGTTTTGAAAGGAGATGATGCAATTGGAGAGTTATATTCTGTTGCCTTGAAAAATCACTATCAATATGGGGGGACAAAGATGATCTATATAGGGAAGAATTGGAAGAGTAGGATTGTTTCTAAATTATATCTATAGGCAAGTCAAGGGAAATATATAGAGGATTAGAGCAGGTGCAACCAAATTCTCATAATCATAATGCAAGGAATTTTTCACAGTGTGATCCAATGCTAATTGGTGACCAGGCAGCTGTAAATACTTATCGTTACATTTAGGTATAATTTGAGTTGCATTCTAAAGTCTCTGATTTCATTTATTGATAGTCCTTCTTGTGTCCTTGTCTCTCTTAATTTCATTGTGGTAGGATTGGAAAGGTTTAAAAAATCAAGCATATCATGTAAAATAGACACCCACATGTCACTACATGTCATTATGCATACTCTCTATCTTTTATACAATTAGAATATACAATTATAAGTGAGAAATATGATGTGCGCACAACTAAAAATCCTAGAAAGTATGATGAATCCAATCTTAGCATGGAAATCGAAACCAAGAATCATAAAATAATAATAAATTTGTGACACGGAGTGAAAAACACAATAAAAGATTCTATGCCAACATTGTCTATTTAGTGCAAGATACCACTAATATTTCATAATTTTCAGAGATGGTGGATGTCATGAACATGCCCTCAAAGAAATTTACTGACTTGAAGATAAGATGGTTAGTGCAACTATTTACTTTAAATAGGATAAATATAGGTAATTGAAACAAGTTTTAAAATCATAAGAAACACCACCCCTATTCATTTTAAAAAGGCTAAATTTAGGTAATTAAAACAATTTTGAAAACCACTAGAAACACCACCCCCAAATCATTTTATTTCCAGTTGTACAAGATAATATTGGATAAAATTATGAGCACTTCCATTTAAATTGACCATACATAAAATAAAAAACAAGTTTGATGCTTTTAAAAGCTATATCCATCATTAAATATAAGATATGACAAGGATGGCTCATAAGTTTAAAGGTTATATCCATCACCAACTATAAGTTAAGAGTTAATGAGATGAGAAAACGTTTTTCTTGATATAACATGTAAACTTCATATTACTTATAAATCATGCATATTGTATCTTATTGTGCATATTTTAATTGTATTAAACTTCAATCTGGGTAATTGTTTACATTTAAATTGTCAAATATGTAGAAGTTACATTACACTAGCTTAAATATGCACACAAATAAAATATCAGGAATATGGCATGGGAATGAGTAAGCATTTTCACATTGGTTTGAAATTTCCTCTTGGTTGGTGAAGAACCAATTCAATACAATTTTTGGTGGAGTATTATGTTATTAACTGAAGATAAAAAAATGTTAGTCTCTTAAATGACTGAAAAAGGATACTTAGAATGTTATATAGAAGTTACATTTCACGTATTACATTTCACGTTATATCTACCCTGACATAACTATTATATTCCAACTCCATTTTTTTATATAGAAGTTACATTTCATGTAGTTATAAAAGTTACAATTATGTGTTTTAGATAGAAGTTACATTTTACATAGTTATATCTACCCTAACATAACTATAATATTCCAACTCCATTTTTTTCACACTTTTCAACATTTTAAAGAACTTTCTATTTTAGTGTGATTATGTGATTAAATAGTTGATATTATTTAAGACATCTTCATTTGCAACATTTTGAATTCTTAAGTGGGATCTTGGGTAGGTTTTTGTTACTACCATATATCATGTTTTAAGTAGATGGTGTTTTATAATTCACCCAAGAGAATTTAGGAGAAACCTTGAATTGCTTGCTTGTTTCCATTATACATCTAATATTTGCAACCTTTCCCACCTAAAGAACTGAATAGCCCATGTTGACCATGAAGCAAGTAGTTCAAAAATTGGGGAATATCAGTTATTCTATTTCCAAAGGGGAATAGATCCAGAAAAGACAACGACAGTTATAAATAGCTTGTGTCAGGTGGTATTTAATGAAATCCCACTAGAATTTGCTACTAAAGTAAATCAATTGATGAATTTGAAGCTTGAAGGTAGTGTTGACTAGGTGTTGCAATCTATATCTATAACATTATCTATCTACATGATTCTAATTCCATGAGATGGTGTCTCAATAACACTATTGTCTACTGATGGGGGCTAGATGTAGATAGCTTTCTCATGTCCTACAGGTAGATCGTATCATTATATTTCTATGAAATCTCGTGTGTTAAAGTTTGTCTCAGATAAGGAAATATGTATATATTCTTGAATTTATATCTGTTGTAATAAGATCAAGAATAAAGTTGTCATTGCAAATAATTGGGATCTACCATGTAAGTTTACTTTACCACATGAAATTCTTGATTTGTTAGATCACAACTAGTTAGGGTTGAATTTATTTTTGTTGTAATGAGATTAAGAATAAAGTTGTCATTTTAATCACTGAAATCTACCATGTAATATTTATTCACTACATGAAATTGTTTATTTGTTAGAGCCCAACTTATTAGGATTATGAAGAGTCCTCTTTCATAACAATATTTATGAATTCCCTATTCTTGCTCAAAGAATTACATATTAAAGAAAGGTGGAAAATATATGAGATGCAAATGAATGGTTTATGTTTTAAAATGTGTGAATCGAGTATAAAATCATTTTCAGTTGTGTGCAAATATTTTGGAGCACCCACTAAAGTGTTTCATTTTCCTCCTAATTAATTCCATTTCCACTATCCTAATGTTTCTAGAATTCCTTCTCCAAAGTGATCTCTTAACTATCTTGGAGAGAAATTGATTACTTGATTAGAACCCACAGATTACAATTTGATTAGGAGCAAGGGATGAGAAAGCTTCATATTCTTCAATATATTCTTCAAGTTAAAATCATATCGAACGATTTCGTTTCTGTTTAATTGATACGACAATCACTTGAGCATTTGTTACGATTTTGAGACCTTTTTCATTGAATTTTTCTTCTTCTGAAAGTTATGTTCTCAATTAAAGAAATTAAAGAAAATGTGAAAATGATCCAATGGGAGGACTTTTTGTTTTAGTGCTACCAATTCCTTGCTAATGTGAAGGGCTTGGTATTTTCTTGACTCAAGATTAGCTGCATTTGACTTCATAGCATTTCTTTTAATTTCATTTTTGTTTTGTTTATATTATTATCCTTGAAGTTGGTGATCTATTGTGTATGTAATAGGAAGTATTAACTACTAAGCACTCTCAAAGGTGATATTGATGGATGAGTAACTTTAAATGTCCCTACTTGACACTTTAGTATTACATGATAATGCAAAGAAATTATTAATCAATATTAAAGGGAATATGATTAATATGAAGTGTTTCATGACTTGTCATATAATTACTGTATTTTGGCCCCCAATAATATATTTGAGGTTAATTTTTGGTTGTTAATTGTGGAACTTCGCTTTGGCTCTAAAAAACATCGAGGATAAATGTCCATTGCATTGGCATTGGACATCATCAAAGAGGAATTCACCAAAAGTAGTAGAGGACATGGGAGAAATTGGTACATTGAGCAGATAACCGCTAAAGAAACACCAAGGCACCATAATTTCTTGTGTATTTTGATTCAATTGAAATTAACTAGTCACAAAAAGTACCTTTTTTTTTTAATATTTTCATGTATACAGAAATACTAAAAATGCAATTTCAGACTAATTATTCAAACTAATAAATATCTGATAGTCATAATTTATAATTAAATAGTATACTATGATTAATATTATAGGACACAACTATAGGGTCTCATTGTGAGGGGTATTGTGACAATATATGTACACTTCTCATTGTATTAGACAATCATCTCTCAGAGTGTGATATCCATCCAACGAAATGTACTCTCAGAGGTCATTTTGGGATTGAAATTTTTTCTTTCAGTGGAAAAGTGGTGATATATTTTGTTAGGACTTAGTGTTCTGATTCCCTAAGGTTTTGACACTAGTCACAACTAGCACCTTCATTCAACCAAGTGTGATACTCATCTTAGAAAGTTGAATCATTTTGTCTCCACAATCCAATATCATGTTGGATCAATCTCATGATCCTAAAACCATAGGTCATAATAGTGAGGAACTTTTACTGTAGGCAAAAGAATGTCCAAATTTAAGGAACATGACTCTTTTAGAAAAAGGAAAAAGGATATTTTTTACACTGATATTTTTTTTCCATTTGTTTTCACAAGTTATCTATTGCTTGATATTTTTAACATGTAACTTTGTTGGCATGATTGTGACTAAGGTTTTATTGAAGGTTGGATACTAATTTTCTAAGGTGTTATTTTCTATGGTGATATTTTATTTTCTTTGTTTATACAGGTCATCTAGATGCATAGTGGCCACTATCGAATGTTGAGGTATATGTCGTATAAATATTTCATCCAATGCTTTATTTTATATTCAAGTATTCATCATCTTTCATGTCTTATACTTTGCATTGTATCTTCTTTCATTTTCAGGAGAGGAACTCAATATTGATCATAAGAATTAGTAATTGTGGAAAAAGGAGACTAATAACAGTAGAGCAACAAATGAAAAATGAGAGAGAAAAGATAATATGTCTAGTGATACCCTTAGAGCGAGTATCTTGCATAAGACACACTCATAGAGACTAGCGGTCAAGTCTTTACAATTGGTGAATTCACTTGCAATGCTTTGGGAATATAGTGATAATGTTTTGAAATGATGAAATAATATTTCATGTGTAAATTGTAGTCCAACCGATACTAAGTTGGAAACTCATATTGTAATACTTGATATTTTATATAATAAAATTAGTATGGTTAAAATTATTTTTATTTGCACTTGATATTATTTAGCCTTGTAATTAACATATGTAACTTTGTGTTATCATATTAGATAAACATGCACATTGTATGACATTTATTTAAAATTTAGTCGCAAAATCATACTAATTAATTTATGTTGATTAATAATGAACACATAAAATCAATCTAAAAACTACTAAATTAGTAGTTTATATTTAATTAATGATCAAGATGAAATAAAATGAATATTTGACTAAATTAGTCATTTATAATGATTATGAATTAAATTAAATTAAATGAATAAAAACTACTAAATCAACCATTTATATAATGAATATGAAAATACCGAAGAAAGATATAGGACTACTGCAAATGATAATTTTTTTATTAAAATGATGACTAAATTTTGCATATATATGACTAATAGTAGCCTAATTTATAGTATATTGTAACACAACTAAAATTTAGTCATATTTCTTTGGTCATTAATTGGTTTCAAATGATGACTAAAATTCGCATATATATGACTATTAGTAGCTAATTTACAGTATCTTACAACATGACCAACATTTTGGTCATATTTCCTTGGACATTAATTGGTTTTCTCGAGGATTTATATAGTAATATATTTCGTTGTATATTTGGTCATTAATTGCAACAATTAATGACTAAACCAATGAAAAATTAAAGACCAAATTTATGACTAAATATACTACTAGATGGTTAAATTGAGGAAACCAATTAATGACTAAGTTAAAAATGACTAAAAGTTGGTCGCATCATAAGATACCGTAAATTAGCTAATATTGGTCACCAACTAAAAAATGGTCATTTATATGCAAATTTTAGTTGTTCTTTTAATAACTAATTAGTCATTTTGTACCAATGAGGGTAAATGTTGCTCATGATTCTATATTGAATCTAGATTTAATTTGTCCATTTAAAATTTATTCAGTGTGTAGTTTCTAGTGTTTTAGGCTTGCAAATTTCAACCCTTTTGGTGGTTAGCCTTGTATGGATCATACAACAAATTATTATAGTTCCTACTACATGTGGAAATGACAACATAGAAGATAACCCAAAATTTTGTTTCGAAAGTCTACGAGAAAGTGAGTTTGAACCAGAGATGATTATTTTTTGTTATTATTGCATACAAATGTGCCTCTGAAAATATTAATCAATATGTGTTGTTCATGTATGTTATAGGTGAGATTTCCGCAGAGAATATGATATGGATATAGGTGTTGGACAAATTGTAACCTTGTAAAATTCATGTGTATGCCACTAGCAATTTGAGTATGCATCTTACATTGCAATCTAGAAACCTATAAGTTTAACTTAATCAATTTATAAGATTTATAACCATCTACTAATATTTGAAACGTAAGATTTGAACTTTATAAATTTGAAACAACTTATAAGTTGGCAGTCTTCCCTACATGGGTTACGTGCTAGATGTCAGCTTACACTACTAAAACGTTGGAAGGACGAGTTTTTCATTCATTGTTTTGTCTATCCAATTTGTTTCCTGTCCATTTTCTTCTCTTTGTAGTTTGATTTATCTTAAGTTTTGTACTTAACATATATACAAACTCCATTTAACATGCCCCTTTTGAGAAGATGTTTTTTGTAAACTAATCATGCAATGATATGAAAATTGGAACTGATAATAAGCTTCCCTCTCTTTCTTCTAAATATTAGTTAAGCATAAATCATAGGATGGTGGTTTTTTTCTAGTAAGATGGTATCTACTATTATTACAGAGATGAGTTAGGGAATTCTTTGTCATTAGGGTGTCACTTAAGTTTACTTTTATGACTGTGCAGTAGGGCTTCTGGATAATTCTAAGTATAATAATTAGTTAGACACGTTTAATTGTAGGATATACAAAATTTATAGGTTATTTTGATGTCCTATACCATGGATATTTCTCACATGTTTCACAAGGGACAGTAGAAATGTGAAATCCATTATGGGAAGCTATGAGTAGTGTATGGTGGCATAGGACTACAAATTTTACAGTTTCTCTACTAAGAAAAAATAGAAGCATAAGGGAAAACATTGTGTCAAGAAATTATCCACCATATTGGTAATTATGAATAGGATAATCACAACTGAATAAATAATAATATCATTCTTTAATAGTTATTAACAGAGAGACAACAATGTGACTATTTGATGATGAGATATGAAGACAATATAATGATAAATGAACTTATTGTAACATTCATTAGATATGTATCAATATAAACAAAATTCACTCTTTGGGCTCTCTCACCTTTGGTGTATGAGAAATACCCTATGAGGCTGGATATTTTCCATTGTTCGGCCATGCACATATCTTCTCTCATGGTGAACAAATCGATTCATTATGATTATCTTTTCTCTAGTAAATCCTAGATGCCAGGAGTCAACACCATGTATTAATTACAACCTGCTAATCTGATTGGTTTAAAATATTATTAATCCATGGTCCTTTTGGAAAACGAGCCAAGTAGAGTAGCATATTTTGGCACAAATTTTCTTTTTAAACCATAAAAGAAATAATTTTATTTATTTATACAGAAACCCTAGACAAGAAGTTAGGCTGACTGCAACCCTAAAATCGCAAAATTACAGTTATACCCTCCTGTCTCAAACCCAAATTTCTGTAAGGAATATACCCATTGGGTCAAGTATTTGGTGTTTTTCTAGCATCTTAAGGCGTTTTTCCTCATCCACAGTATAAATTTTCTTTCACTCCCTTTGATAATGCAAATCAATGCACTCAATTTGTTCATGTCTCATATAACTTTTCTAGTACCTTGTCCAATTTCACGTTTGTTCATCAACTTGTTTTTTTTGTTTAATTTTATTTTCTATTAGATGGTGTGGTTGTTTTTCCATGCTCCATAGATCAGCTCCAAGCTTTACTATATTGCATAGATTGATCATAGTATCATTAAATTTTGAAAACTTCTCACCTAATTCCTAAGAGAAATTTTCAAGATTTATCTTGGACATCTTTTGCAATGTAAAAGTATTTTTTTGGTTTTGGAATGACCCAGGTTGTCCTGGTCCCTGTCTCCTCTTAAAATCCCTCCTACTGTATCATTTTTGCTTCAACTTTAGCAGCTGCATCCTTTTCATCTTCTGTTTTTGTGGCATTATGAATTATCCTTGGCCATTTCTTTGCCTTCATCCTTCCAATTGGGTTTTGACAGCATTGATATTCAAGGTTATTTCTATTGCTTTGTAAGAAAAATCATAAGTATGACTATGGAATTTGATACCCACATTACACGAGTACACATACTGAGAGGGTGTCCTTATTAGGATATATTTTTCTATAGGTATCCTTATTAGGATATATTTTTCTATATGTGTTCTTATTAGAATTAGTGTTTTGAATTATTTATATCTCTCCTTGTATACTAAATATTTTTCTTTATCTCCCTGCTAGCTTCCTTTTTGTCTCTACATATCACATGCACTTGAATAATCTCATCCACATATTTTTTAGCTTTCCCCACAAATATTAAAATGGAAAAATTTTCAAATCTTCTCATACTTTTGTACCAAGTGGATGGGGTTGTTCTCCCTTTTTTCTGGCTCATGAGGTGAAAAAAATATGCACTAGTTGTGTTGTTGTTGCAACAAGTAGATGTGTCTCAACTTCTTATGATCTGCCACTAAAGGCATATGTGAAGGTGTTATGGTCCTTATGCATTAACCTATGTTGTTCTCAATTATTATGTACCAAGCTATATTTTGACTTCTATCATCAACTATGAGTATAATTATTTATTTCCTTATGCATTATCATATTGTCAGGATCAAAGTCTTCGTACATATGTTGCTGACAAACTTGATTATAAGTTTCAAGTTTTATTAAAAATTTCTTGGGAATTGGCTAGTGTATTTCCTATTGGATCATTTCTCTTAACCTTGTTTCACATTCTGACCCTTTGAGTAAACATAAAAAAGCATAATGACTCTATAAAAATACCCTCTAATGGATGCCAGAGATGTATATCCCATTTTTTTCCATAAGACTTCGTCCAAGTTCACTTAAACACCATAGATAGGGATTTTGACCATAGTCCAATAGTATTAAAAAAATTAACATAACTTTTTAGATGAATGATCCAAAATAATTAATAGACCCACAAATTCCTATCACTTATTACTATGTGGAACACAAAGGTCCTTTACAAAATTGCTGACTCATGATATATTCTTGTATTAATATTTTCGTGTGTCCTTTTTCGGATATTGGCAGAATCAATAGAAGTAGCTTCTTCAATGTAAGCATTTCAGGTGTGGAAGAATTCAGGGTAGCACCTATGCATTCCCAGTGTTGGGTTACTAATTAAAAAATTACTAATATATGTAAGCATCAAAATGGAGCCAAAATTCAATATGTTATTTTCCCATGGTTGATACCAGATCACATCATCATGCTAAGTGCATGCACAGGGCCAACCACAAGATACAAGCCTTTACAAACCACAAAACACACTTTTGATAGAGACACACCCTAATACTGAGTTTAACCAACTGAAGCCTCTCTAGATAAGGTGTACGTGGAGCGAATAAATGTGAGTAATATTCATGCTACGGTTTTGATATCTAAACACCTTAGGCTATTTTCATTTGGTCCTATTACATTCTCATCAAAAAATTCTTTCATTGGGTAAATAAGTTTAGAGTAATGTGTATACAATCATAATCAATGAATTCCATAATAGGGAACATACCTTATTTCACCACTCTTAGTCTTGGGAACATGATTCAATAGTGATAGGAAAAGGTGCAAGGAAAAGTGATGTTCATCATGCATCCAACAGATCAAACAAAAGCAAGAGAACCACCCTTCAATAAAAATACTTCCTCTCTACCAAGCAAAGAATACACTACAACCACCTCAAGTTGAAGGTGATTTAGCATCACCATTTGGACTAGCAAGCTTTCATGATGCTTATGTAGTATCATTGGAGAGACAAAACAGAAGAAATGATACTCAATACTCTATCTTTACAACCCACTAAGAAACATTCTTAGGTCAAATTTGAAAACAATAATGCATATGAAATCAAATTCTTATCTTATGTTATGTGCCTGATTTTTTATCTGACATTCCATGTAAGAAATCTCTATGTCATTTTCTCCTTTGATGCATGTGATTTGTGGATTACTAAATAGTGGAATTCATTATTTGATCTATTGGGGTTGAATTGGTTATGGTATCACATATTATGAATGTTGATATACATATATGCAATGTAATACATTCATAATAATATTTCTAATAAATTGTACACAAGTGTTGTCCAGGAGCTTCTGAACCACAACCCTGATTTGAGCAAAAATTTGGATTTATCAAATGCCAGACCTCTTATTTCTGCTGCAACTGTTGAGGTGGTTAATGATATTCTTGCTAGAGACAGTCAGTTGATAGGGATTAGCAAAAGCAATGGTAGGAATTCCCTGCATATGGCTGCAAGAAGTGGTTACACAAATATTGTGAGAGCTTTACTAATAAAATATCCACAATTGGCTCAAAGAAAAGACAAAAAGGGCCATACAATAATGCACACGGTAACTAATTGATCCAACTTCTTGGATGTGGTGAAGGAACTACTTCAGGTTGAACCAACAGTAGTTATGCTACCTGACAAAAATGGCAACACACCACTACAAGTACCTACAAGGAATAAGTGTAAGGAGGTATTATGTCTTGATACAACCTACTAGAATTTCTTTTAAGTATATGTCCTGGTTTAGAGTTGTACATTTTAAATAGTATGAGAAGGGACCTTCCTGTTCAACCAAGAAATACAAAGATAAGATTTATTTCCACTTGGTCCAAAAATCAAGATTTATTTTATTTATTTATTTACTTGTATATATATCTATATATATATATATTATATATATATATATATATATATATATATATATATATATATATATATAGATATAGATATATATATATATTATATATAAGAATTTATTACTTTGAAGTAGCTACCAATTTGCATTTTAACCATTTCTATTGAGCTACATTGCAGTGATGTAACATTTCATTATACCATGGACCTTCTAGCCCTTATAAAGTGACAGGAACATGTAAAATGCAGAGCCCAACCATAAGCTTCCTCTAATAGTCAATCCAGTCTACTAAATTTTTTGTTTTTATTTGAACTATGGTTTTTGTAAGAGAAAAAAATCTTATAGTTTGTGGAGAGTATACAAATTGTTGAACATCATATATCCTCTTATCTTTCATGATGAGATTGAGACATGTCTTTAACAAGCAGTCAATACATAAAACCAGATGGTGCAATCATTGACCTTATACAGTAAACAAAATAGATCATGAAATGAATCACTGTTCATTTTAAGAGATCATGAATGGTTTAGTTGCCAAAGGAATTCATTTCCCTCATTAACTGATGCAAGACTTGTTTTTGGTTAGTATGCAACTTGGGTTGAACTTGAATTTTGTTTTTAACCAACAAAAAAGTGAAGACAAACTTTACCTTTAGCATTATGGATAGGCTCTTTACATGTTTTCAGTGTAATTATTAGAGCATCTGAAATGTTTTGAGAAGCATGAACTTCCTGAACTATAGCATATTCTCTTGTTAGAAAATAATAGAAGCATGTCAATGGAAAACTTTGCAAAATTTTATCAAGAGAATTTAATCGTGTTTTAGCTACATGGAGACAAAGCAGTGTAATTACATAAAAGGTGTCACTTTGCATGCTTGGGCTCAAAAACAAAAATATTCTATTCCTTTGGTGTATCTTTGCACCTTTAGGGGCATGTTCTATTCCTATTCTCTATGGATCTTTTTGTTATTCCACTAGATCTATTCCATAAAGGTAGAGGGGGGATGCGGTGTATTTTTGTCTTGTTTACTTCTTTTTTCTTTGAGGTTCTTGTCCTCACACCCCTTTTCGAATTGAAGTACATAGTTATCATTGAAAGGTAGAGAGTGCTTTCCTTGTATCTATGCAATTGCATTTTTGGATACCTGTTCTTAGTGTGGATTTGGATGTGTTTGAATGCCCTTTGGATATTTTGTTGGTGTCATAGATATTATCCAAACTTTGTGCTTACAATTTTAATATATGTTTAGTGGTTTAATTTTAGGGCCATTATTGATTGTTGCATTTTAACATCTTGAATTAATTAATAATGTGAAGCACTCTCAATTAGTTTTCTAGAACCCATAGCTAGTAGGATTCAAGTGTGTAGCTCATTGTTCATAATTGCATCATATATACTCATTGCCTTTTACTTTTTGGCATGAAAATTAGTGTTATAGAGGAAATTTGTTTATGTTGTCACAACATATTTACATGATTAACAGGGTGAGAAATCAATTTTTGGTGTAGCTGCAAATTTTTGGTTTGATAATTATAAGTTATTTATAGGCTATAAATGTCTTCAAAGTTTCACTTCTAATTGAGTATTCAACTGAACATATTGAGTATCTTATATAACTATTTTTCCCTCCACTCACTTTTAATAACTTCCATAACCATTAGGTAAGGATCTGCAAGTTCGATGTTATTTTTCTTGTTGAATAAAAGATTTTCCAAGACTTTAGAAAGTTCTATAATTTATTGAAAGTTGTAGAATTTACAATTTATGAAGTTTCAAGGTATCATTTTTTAAAGTCTAACTCTTTAAATGATGCCACCTCAATGGAATAGCACTTGCATTACAAGCAGGAGGTTGGTGTTTTGATTCCATCCTACCCTGTATTCATATGTAATGATGATGATCATTTTTTTTACGAGGGCTCTTTTGATCATCACCAATGAGCTTATGGTGACATTTTTCGAACCTCACCAAAATATGAGATGGTCATGGTCAATAGACACCACCATATATATATGCATCAATAGTGATGGCCATGAAAGGTCCATCACCATAAATAACAGTTGGTCAACTGAAATGGTGATGGTCACTATTTGTCATTATAATCACTATTCATGACGCATTGTGAATGTCACCACAACACCTAAACTTTTGTCGATGCAACTTTTGGTGACGTTCAATTTTTTGTGACAAAGGCTCTTTTAACCATCATCAATGAGCTTATGGTGAAATTTGGTGATGGTCAACGAAAGCCACCATATATATGCGTCAATAGTGACAGTCATGAAAGGTTCATCATAATATATTGTTCTCGTTCATATGAAATGGTGACGGTCATTATCCGTCATTAAAATCATTATTCGTGATGGACCTTGAATGTCACCACAACACCTATACTTTTGGTGATGCCACCTTTGGTGACGTTTAATTTTTTTGTGACAAAGGCTAAGGTCTATCACCATTGCTCATATGAAATGGTGACGGTCACTATCCATCATTATAAATCATTATTGGTGACAAACTTTAAATGTCACCACAACACCTATAATTTTGGTGATGCCACCTTTGGTGACAGAGGTTCTTTTAACAGTCACTAATGAGCTTATAGTGAAAATTTTTGACCCTCATCAATGTCTATTTTTCTTGTAATGATGATATTAAGAAATCACTAGTATCAGAATTCAAGAAGCTGAAATCAAAATCACAGTGCATTAAAGAGATGAAGGAAATCAAACAGACAACTACCGAGTCTATGTGGGAATTGGATCAACGATTCAAGGTGTTAATGGGACAAGTAAGCATTAACATACCCCCAACACATCTTAAATGATAGTTTATATCTGCGTTACTCCCACATATGATGTTACCCTTGACACAATAAAAGATAACGACTCAAGCTGAAGCATTGGAGATTTCAATGAAGTTGGAAGCCTGACCGATCAAATATGCTCATGTAGGAGAATAGAAAAGTCAGAGTCATCTAGCAAATTTGACTTTGGAATTGCAAGATCTCAAGAAAAGTAAAGAAACTGGAATTAGAAGTGTGTTGTACAAAATGGAAAGCATAGGGCCATTATAAAGATCAATGCCCTGTGTTCAGAGATTACTTGGTAAGTGGAGCACCTAATCTAGTAAGCCCAGGATCAAGTTTGTGGTGCGATATTTGTAGAACGGGAAGGAAACATCACTCTGAATATTTCTATTTATTACAAAAGTACGTGCATACCCCAAAGAATCTATTTCGAAACTTTTGTAAATCAGTTGGACATGATGAGAGAAACTGTCAAAGTGATGACTTGATGTTGGAGCGCACTGCTGATGTTTATAGAATGTAAGATGAAGGAAGTACATGCGAGGATCCAAGAAAGCATGCTAGTCTAGGACGCTTCCAAGGATGAGGATGAGGATGACGACAAGGATCTGGTCAAGGACGCAGCTAGATTATATGTTATAACGTGGACAAGAAAGACACTTTGTAAAAGACTGTCAGAACCCTACTACGACCTACAACTACTACAAATCTTTTGATCACATGATAAAATAATGTCCCATCCTTATCACAAAGATGCAAGAGAAAATTAACCAGTAGCCTGCAACAAACATTCAAATGATGACTGATGAGCTAAAGGAGGATGAATCATGCATAAACATTGTAACAAGGAGTGGAGTTGTGACGATGATAAAGGTAAGAAGAAAGTAGAAGAGACATGGGTAAGAAAGACTGCAGAAAAGGCCCCTGGGTTTAGTATCCAAAAGGAAAAAGAAATGTTCATGGGATCGAAGTGAAGATTCATGGATGCTAGGGCTTGAACATCTAGTGGGAAAAAGAAGTTAATGCCTAAGAAGGACTACAAAAAAGTGTCTACTCTGACGCAAGAATTAGATCAAAGTATTTTGAAATCATTTTTATAGAATTTCATGAATTTGTTAAGGAATCAGACGGTTGTTGAAGGACTCTAGGAGTTGATAGACTCTTGTGCTGATAAAGAGATACTACGAAGCGATATGCACGTAGTGAACAATTACGTCGACATAATACGAGAGCAGGGAAGGAAATGAGATTAAATGTGCATATCGGGGAATATGATATGAATCAGGTAATCCTAGATTTAGGATTTGATGCCAACGTGTTACCTAATAAAACTTGGGATTCAATGGGAAGACTGAATTTGCAACGGTTACCAAGATAGTTGAGGATGCTAACCAATAGAAAATCATCCCTATGGGAAGGTTACGTGGCGTCATAGTATACATCGAAGGAGTTTTAACCGTTGCAGACTTCGAAGTGATTGAAATTGTAGATGATAGCAACCCTTATCTGATGTTGCTCGGATTGGATTTGACTTTTGATAATTTGGAAATAATTAATTTGAAGAAGAGACAAATGGTGTTCAAAAAATACGATATGAGGGACATTGTCCCTCTAGAACCCTCAGAACGAGTGTGTTATGCCAAGCTTGTCCGGGATGAGTACTACAACATAGATGTCGACAAAATTTATCAGATAATAGCTCAGGAGGAATATTGGATTAATCCAACTGTAGATGGCAACTTTGGTCGGGAACAGGAAAATTCTTGCAATTTAGATTGCGAGGAAGAACTGGAAAATTGGTAGAACAAGTTATATGAACTTTCTACCATGAAATCACTTTGCTGCATAGCTTATTAGGTATGTGATCTAACTTATTATGATGGGATTGAAGATGTAAGCCTGTTTCATGATGAATATGAAGGAGAAATACCATAAGAGGAGAGGTTACAAGCTTTGGATGTAGCCCTAAAGGCTACACCTACTAGATGGCAGAGTACTCATAAAAGAAATATAGCAGATTGGTAGTGGTGTCGAAGATTAATGTGGATCATGTTTGGCTCAATCGACATAGAAATAGAAGTAAAGTATGATGGTAAGGTTGATCCTCAAGAGCATATTCATCACTTCACTTCGGTTTGAAAAGAAATTCCAAAACAATATTGGGTACATAGATTTATCTAGACAATGGAAACAATTCCTATAAATTGGTATCTTGAAACAAAACTACGACATAGAACTGCAAACTTGATCGATTTGGTTGAAGGGTTCCTGCTAACATTCAATTTTGAAGATGATTTTTCGTGTATAGAATAAGCTCTTCAGGTAATCAAAGAAAATATTTTTGAGAGTGAAGCTCCATTAACTTGGCAGCATGATTGTGCTATGTAATTACAAAATGCATTGGAATGTTATATTATCATTATCGAAGAAGATGAAGATCCACGCAATATTGATATACTAGAATCATAAGGACATCACAAAGTTGTTGGACTAGAACCAGAAATATCGGATATAGCACAACGACTAAAAACAGAGAAAGAGAATATTGCGACAGAGAAAGTCCCAAAAGTCACGATGATTGGAGACTATTGGGACGCAAATACAACTAGAAAAATCACAGAGCTGCTACATGAATACCAGGAGCTATTCACTACGAAGTTTTTACAAATGGAGTGTATATTAGGGGACCTAGGAGTTATGAGGATCCCTCTAAAACCTGACATGAATCCTATGAAGCAAAGAGCCTATAGGTTGAATCTGAAATAGAAGGAAAAGACGAAGGAAGAATTAGACAAAATGCTAGCAGCAGGGATCATCAAACTTGTCAAGGAGTCTGAATGGGTAAGTCCCATGATAGTTTAGGAAAATAAGACTAAAGGAGAGATAAAAAAAATTGTTGAATTGCGAAAACTAAATGATGCATGTGTGCATGACTCCTTCCCTACACCATTTACAGATGAAATATTGGACAATGTAGGAGGTCATGAAGCCTATTATTTAACATATGGCTTTTCAATTTACCATCATATCATAAATGCGCCAGAAGATAGACATAAGACAACTTTTGCAACAAAGTGGGGCTCATTCCAGTATGTAGTGATGCCTTTTGGCTTGAACAATGTGCCTACCGTATTTCTAGAGTTGTATTCACCGCATTTAAGGAGTATATACACAAATTCTTGGAATTCTACTTGTTCATTGGACAACCTTTGGGCTATTAAAGAAGCATGTCTTGAGCTTACGTCTTATGCTGGATAAAATTAGGCAGCATCAAATTTAACTTAACTTGAAAAAGTGTATATTCTGTGTGCCTTGTGGCATACTCTTGCGCATCTTGTGTGCAAAGAGGGGTTTTTGGTGGACCCTGCGAAGGTAGTAGTCATTGTGAACTTTCCAACACTGAAAATAGTAACACAACTATGCACGACAATTGGACACACTCACTATTAAAGAAAGTTTATAAAGAGGTATGCGCAAATAACTGTGCCAATGGAGAAGTTATTGAAGAAAGATGTCACTTTCAAATGGGATGAAGAATGTTAAAAGAGTCTGGATATAATGAAGGAGAAGATGGCACTTAGTTTTTATGGACTGGAATAAGGAATTTCATGTACATGTCAATGCATCTTACATAGCGTTGGATATAGTGTTGGCGCAACTAGGAGAAGGTGAAGTTGATCACCGCATAGCTTTTGCAAGCAGAAAATTGTCTAAGGTGGAAAATAAATATACTACAACAGAAAGAGAAGGGTTTGCTATGGTTTATGCATTACAAAATTTTATGCACTACTTGTTGGGCACACATCTCAATATATTCACTAATCACTCCACACTAAAATATTTGGTGAATAAGAATTTTTAGGAGGAAAAATTTGTTGGTGGTTGTTCCTGTTCGAGGAATGGGATCTTGAGGTTGTAGTCAAGATGGGAAGATTGAATGTTGGGCCTGATCATTTTTCGATATTGGAGACAGGAGAAGAAACCACTAGTATCGAAGATAACCTGCCTAATGCATAGTTGTTTGCAATCAAGGTCAAAAATGATAACTTCGTGGATATTATTCACTTTCTCGCCACATTAATGGCACTCGCGTAGTACACTACACAAAAAAATAAGGAGTTGGTGATAAAAGCAGTTGATTTCACACTGAGTGCAGGGCACTTGTACAAAATGGGATCAGATGAAATAGTGTGAAGATACGTCCAAGAACGTGAAAGGTAAAGTATTCTTGCAAAAGCTCATGGAGGAATTGTAGGTGGACATTATGCAGGAAAGGCCACTACATAGAAAACCTTGAGAGCTAAGTTATGGTGGCCCACAATACATAAGGATGCATAAGAGTTTTATTGAGCATGTGATATATCTCAAAGAACAGGAAGGCCATCTAGAAGAGACGAAATTCCATTACATCCATAGGTCATGTTGCAAGCAATTGACAAATGGACTATTGATTTTGTTGCACTTATTAGCCCACCAGGAAAAAATACAGGCGCAAGATACATAATTGATGCAAATGATTATTTGACGACGTGGGCCGAGTCATATCTAGTGAAGGATTGCAACAAAAATACCACTACAAAGTTCATTTTTGAATACATTCTAACTTGATTTAGTTATCCAAAGATATTAATGAGTGACCAAGGCTCACATTTCTTGAATCAAACTATTGAGGCACTAACTGAAGAGTTTCATGTACACCATCAGAAAAGTACCAGTCAAAGATTTTAACAAAATTCTGGAGAATGCACTCCCGAAGGTGTGTAATGTGAACAAGAATGACTGGGATATAAGAATTATAGTGATGTTGTGGGCATGTAGGACAACATGCAAGAAATTGGCAAGCCAGACACCTTTAGATTGGTATATGGACAAGAATCAGTCTTGCCTATGGAGTACATTGTGCCATGTTTTAGAATTGCAGTTGTCACAAACATGGCAGATTTCGATATAATCAAGGAGAGGATGGTGTAATTGATTTCTTTGGAGGAGGACAGGTTTATAGTAGGTTTTCATCAAAAATTGTAAAATCAAGGGAGAAAGCTTGGCATGATAGGAACATCAATAAAAAGGCATTCCGAGAAGGATATCTTATACTCTTATATGATAGAAAATTCACAAAGTTGTAAGGGATAATTTAAGACACATTAGTTAGGACCATATATCATTAAACATGTCCTTGATGGTGGCACAGTTCAACTTGTGAAGTTAAACAGTCAAATGATTCCAAGATAACTCAATGGTAGTAGATTGAAGGTATAAAGGGATGATTCTATCCCTAGAGCTACCCACTAAAAGATGAAAGGAGAAGAGTCTTAGTGTCACTTGTAGTTGAAAGTGGGCACTGGGCTATAAACTACTATGTTGAAGGGGACATCGATGAACAAGGCTACTGTGCAATATTTGCGTGTATGTCGAAGTCCGAGAGAATCATACCAAGGAGGATTATTGTGTGATATTCAGAAGTATGTCAAAGTTAGAAAGAACTGCACCCAGGAGGAATACTACGCAATATTCAAAAGTATGTCAAAGTTAGAAAGAACTGTGCCAAAGGAGGATTACTGCGCAATATTTAGAAGTATGCCAAATTTCGGAAGAACCACGACGGAGGGTAGATTACTGCACAATTGTTGAAGGCAACCACAAAAATATGACCATTGGAAGAAAAAAGCTACCGCTAAAATAAAATTTTCATTAAAAGACGCAGAAGAAACACATTTATGAAGCACATCTAGCTGAATCTCACACCATACCTGCATTAAATGAGAAAAATCTAAGCCAATCATGAGTTTAAAGATTCAAATTTTCTATAAAGGCTATGTCTCAAACCACACTTTACACTTTCCTATATGGAGAATTTAGATTGTGAAATTGCAACTAAGTGTGAGAGAAGTAAGTTTTTGTATGTCTGAGAGAAGCTCTGAGGAAATTCCTAGAGCATTTGAGAAGAAAGGATTATCCGATATGATGGAAGCGTAAATTGGAAAAACTATTGTAGTGAGTGTACCAATGTCCCCAAAGCATGAGGTCGCTGAGAAAACAGGTAGTTACAAAAGAACATTCCAAGAAAAGACCCAAAAAGAGAGTTGAAGCCTCTAGAGTAGTGCTAAGAACATCCCCAAGGAAGAAGACAACAAAAGAGCAGTAGACGAAGTCCAAGAAAAATAAGAAACCTAAGGAGAAGGTGAGGAAGCAAGTATTGCAAGAAGAACCAGAGGAAATCCATGATAGTGAGGAGGAAGTAGAGATGCCTTAGATGGAGATAGAGGGTGCCAAAATCAAGGAAACTTTTAGGGGCTAATATTCATCCATGGGCTAATTTTCTATACTTTTTCCAACAAAGAGATTCATTAATTTCAATTTTTTTTCTAAAAGTGATTCACCCAAATTTTATAGAATGAAATTATTTTACCCTAGAAATCACCAAAAAATTATATATAAACTATATAAAAAATATTATAAATTTGAATATTTTTACAAAAATATCTCCAAACATTTTATAGATTTCATATTATGGACTAGTGGGATTTGCCAAGGTTTCTAAACTTTAAGATAAATTTCCATCCGTAAAATTTTCCCTAGCTGAAAGTCCCTCTGTGCTACCACCATATCTTCCATTGAGGAAACTGGGTTCTAAGCTAGTTAAGGACCCAAAGGAAATGAATTTTGGCACATTCACACCATTGTTATCGGTAATAGTGTCGTTTGAAGCTTAACTGTTTGGGAAAATCCCACAACTGAAAATGGAGGATTGGGACTTTAATGACAAAAGTAATTATCTCCAGCTTGAATTGAGAAAGTACCTAAACTAGGTCTATTATATAGAAAGAAGAGTTATGAGATTCGAGCTACAATAGTGGGATGTAGGATTCGAAATGTCATGCTTGTTAAACATGCTATATGTGCCACACTTTGGTAGAATCACATCGAACATAGCCTGTGTGCGACAGTTACTAGCATGGGTGCATGACATAAGGCTCTTATTGGAGACGAGGATCTTGATCGATGAAATGTTAATAAGAAGGATTAGAAGACTGACTCAGCAAGGAAAGGACCCCGCGGAAGAATTCATCATCAAAAACCAAGACAAGGTAATGGAATAGACCATGAAGGAGAAGTTTAGGATTATAAAGAAGTCATGCGGTTACGATATCAAATCTATCAACAACCAAGGGGTGCAGTTTGCCACACATATTTTATCAGGAAAAATAATGAGGAAATGCAGAGAAAATGAAGTCCCTGCAGACATGGATACTTTGGCTGCTTAGTGCAGTGCTCGGGTTCAGTTCAACGGGGTCAGGTACTTACGCAAGAATTTTTTGGAGGATTATCGGGAAGTGCAGGAGGAAGGAAAAACATTTCATTACACGTGGTTGATCTTGATCATCACATTGATGGCATGGAAGGAGTTGGAGGGCTCACAATTTCCTACCGTTGAAACAAATGTATGTTAAGCCGTGCAGTATGCCTCATTGTGGCATACAAAGGAGCCAGTGTGCGTGCAAGAAAATAGAATTTTCTTTGTCCTATTGAGCATGGATTTGCACATGGTGATGAACCAGTATCCCATGTTATCAACTAGCTAGTATGAATAGTATTGCAACATCCCAACATTCAAGGCTAATTTTCACAGAGTCTACATCAAGGTATGGAAGGATCCAATGGATACATGGCACCCTCTATCATACATGGTCACTAAAGATGACCTTCTCACATTAATACATAAATTGTTAGCCGAATGGATGAATCCAACCATAGACAACACCAAATTAACAGGATGCACCACACAAGATGTGGGTCCAAGTGGGACAGATAAAGGAAATGAAGCAGAGGAACTAGAGCGAGAGACAACGCTAGAAACCGAACAAGATATCCCTGAGGACCCTTTAAGTGATGTAGGTCCAACAAAGGAATTTCCATTCGTCATGAAAACAAATGTACCTATAGTAACTATTTCAGCTCAAGGAAGAAGCAAAAGGTGAGTCAATCTAAGGTCGTGATACCACTTGTCCTCATTGGTGGGGACATCGACGAGATTAGCGAAAAGATCTAGGAAGTAACAGCAGAAACCTAGAGCAAGGTCAATGATCTCTACAAAACAATATTGATAGATGTGTAATAAGGCATCATGGAGTTAAAGGTATTGGCACAGACAACTAGACAAATAGCATAAATAAGTCAACTGCTACAGCCAGAGCTACAGATAGAGCCGACAATTGGATTGATAATTTCACAGATACAAGGTGGAGCGTTAATGTTTGAATCTATCGAGGACAGAGGGAGAGAAAAAGGGTGGGACCATGTTAACATGAAAATCGTCACACTACCAACTGAGGTATTATAGGAGTTCCATCAAGGTATTACAGATGAACTGAAGGAGAAAGAAGAACAAACTTCGCTGTTAACAATTTAGGTGGAAAAGGATAGAGCATTGTAGAGGAAGGAGCTCAATAAATTCATCAAGGAAAGAGATGGAGCACACTAGCAATAGAAGAAGTTAGAAAAATTCACCATAGAAACTTGTAGCACAGTTGCTGATGTGAGGGTTGGCGAAGAAGATTCACCAGTAGAGAAGGTCGCCAAGCTTACCCTCGTGATAAAGGACTCAAAGAATAAGCTCACAGAGATGAAGTTCGAGTACCAAGACAATATTATTGAGCTACAAATGAGGCTGCAACTAGTGATACCACCATAATTATGAGAGTAGAGGAAGAAGGATTTAAAATCTGCACTGAAAGGCATCTCCGACACAATGGCGGATTGTCGAAAGTTACTAGATGAGACTATGCATATTTTGACCTCACTATTGGAGGATCCAGACATTCAGAGGATTCAAGAGGAGCTATAGGAAAAGAAGAAGTGGCGAGAAGAGATCTTGGCAACTTCAAATACCCTACTAATCTCGCAGAGGCTTGCCAACAATGGTGAAGGTAAGAATCTCCAAAAAGAGATTGAAGATCTTTGATGGGCTTCTAAATTAGACATAAATTAAGGCCAATTCCTCTAATTTAAAACAGAAATTAAGGCCTATGACCATCCTTCAGCACATTAAGCCTCTCTTTTTTCATTAGATAATTTATTTTTAACTTTAATATATTCATTAAGAAGGTTTATGAATAATTGAATATTTGTGCCTAATATTATTTATTTTTTGTGCAATATTATGAGAATATTGGGCAGATTATGAAGAATTGGAGGAGGAGATGATTTAGGGACTTGTTCCCTATACTGGAGGATCAATAATAAATAATAAGTCAACAAAATATTATGGAATTATGGCACAAATTGTGGAACTCCAACAATTGAGAAAATCTAGGAATGTGTTCCACTAATCAAGGGAGCAGATCCACCAATTAAGGGAGCAGATCCACTAATCAATGGATTTCGGTGGATAAATATTCCTCCATCCATGGGGAATGATTCTTAATCATTTTTTATAAGTACCAAGTCGAATTTTCCTCTAGGGAATGATTGAGAAAATCTAGGAATGTGTTCCCTGCCATTTAATGCAAATTCCTAGTATTGGGGACTAGAACCACTAATCAAGGGATTTTAGTGGGGAAAGCTTCCTCCATTCATGGGGAATGATTCCTAACCATTTTGTATAAGTACCAAGTCGAATTTCCGTCTAGGGGGAGTTTTTCATTAGTTTTATTATGGAGAGAGCTTGTATTTTTGCAGCTCCATTGTATTTTCTTGCAGGGATGTAATTCTATTGATGAAAATAATGAAAATTGGTGTCATGTTCAGCTTCTAAATCTTGTTCTCCTCCATAGGTCTTTTATTTTCCTTGAGCTTGGCCATCCCAAGAACCTCAGAGCCATTTTGTATGATTTTATTTCGCTCTTTTCATTGCTTATTCACATGCATCCCTTGTTTTTATTTCTTTCTATTTTTTCATTTAGAATTAATGATTTGTTGTTGTAGGAATGAGTTAAATGGTTGATGTAAGTTCTTTTGTAGGATCACAATAATTATGTCATCCTTGGAAAATATTTGGAATTTCATATTAATCATTGAGCTGCTTGGATTAGTCTTCTTATTCCGAAATCTAGATTGATGGACCTCGTTTTTAGCAAAGAACAATAAATTGATGCTATTTTTTAGAGAATCCTAAAGAACTTCAATCGAATTGATTCCACTTGAATTAGATCAAAAAAAGGTATATTTCATAACAAAAATTACCCCGTTGCAATTGCACTTGATTTGGTTAGGCATTTTTTAGATTTACTAGCTCACTAGTTCTCGAATTTCTAGATTTTCGACTAGTCATGTTTTTTATTTTTTTGCATGGGTTAACATAGGTATTTTTGAGTAATTCCACTTGGAATGGGGACCTAAGATATCCTAGTTAATATCAAAATTTGTCTCATCCAATTTCGATTTGATTTGATTGGTCATTAAACCCTCACCAATTTCATCATTTCACAAGCAAACTTCTCCAAGCTTCTTGAGCAAATCCATCCATCTCCCAACTTTGGTTTTGAGTTCTAAGTGATCCTAGGTATTTTATCACTCCATTCCACCCATACACCACCTTCCCTAAGCCTTTCATCACCTGCAACACCTCAAATTTTTCTCTCGGCTGTATCCTGTAGGTTCACTGTAATTCCTACAGGATCATCCTATAGGTTTCTAGTACATCCTGTAGATTTTCTTGAAATGGCCTATTTTGAGACTTAATTGAGAGAAGACCTCTAGGAAGTCACCAGAAGCCTCCCAAGGGTATCCCACACCATCCAACCATCACCTAACCCTTCCATCCAACCTACAACGTCCTTAATTCACTTGCCACATCACCAAAGGAAATTAGTTTGCATATTTGATTTTGCATGAAAAGACAAAAAGACAAAAACATATTTATTTCAATCCCTTTACTTTCACATTAGTGATATTTGATGCTTCTTACTTCCATTCTTAGGTAGTAGCATTTCATGATAATTTAGCATTATCGCAAAACATAGTTTCTTGGAAGTTAATTAGGAAATTGTGTGATTTAGCATTGAATTTCTGTCTCTTTCCTTGTACTTTTTTTCTTGCAATAGGTTAAGGTTCCATTTCAAACATTTCATTTTCTGTAATTAGTTTAGGATTTGACTTCAGTACATGAATTCCATTACATCATGACAACAAAGGAAGGACACATTGTATGCCACAGATATAGTGCCGACACCTCTTAAGTTTGTACGAACCTCGGGTTGATAATTAAAGTTGGTAGCCTTGGGAGTTGTAGCATTCTTGTTGTGCTACCAAGGATCATCACTTTTTGGCACCGTTGCCAAGGAAGTGTCGAAGTATGAATTTTTTTCTTCCCTAGTTGATTCATTTCTTTTTAATTTTTTCAAAAACAAAAAAATATTTTCATTAGCCATGTATTTAATTTCAAAAGTAGAAAATTGCATTGCATTATAGTTTTCATTCAATCATTAAAACAAAAACAAAATTCTCCAACACCAACCCACCCCCCCCATTTGATCACATGGTGCAGGAAGAGCCATATTATCATTCACTTTTGCATGTAGAAGAAGAAGATAGCGATGATGACAATGAGGAAGATACTATCAGATTTCCCATTCAAGATACTGATGGAAGTGTGCACATGAAGAACATCCCTCCATCTTTTCTTCCGAGATTTCATGGTCCAAGGTCAGAGGATCCGGAAACCTTTCTGTTTGAATTTGAGATTGTTTGTCAATCTTATGGTTACTTATTAAAAACTAAAAAATTGAGATTGTTTCCAGCAACATTGAAGGATAGAGCTCTTAAATGGTTCATGAGTCTAGGGACTAATTTAATACGATCATGGAATGATATACAAAAGATATTCATAGAAAAATATAAAGATCATGATCTTAAAGAATAAATCTTTAGAATGAATCAACGAGAAGATGAGAGTCTAGAGGATCTAACAGGGAGGTTCATGTATAATGTTAAGAGGGGAAAGCTGCATCATTTAGGATCTGACACACTAAAAACCCTCTTACTTAGAACAATTAGGGGTGAATGGATTGATCTCCTTAATCTCATGAGTAGAGGTGATGTATACCAAGCATCATTTGATGAAATTTGTGAAACATGCAAACACATATCAAGAGGAAAGGCAAGAGTAGGTAAATCAGCATCAAGATCAGTAAGTGAAGCTAAACTTGGAAATTTGTTTGCTGATTTTAAAACAAAAATTCTTAGCAATCTAACAAAACAGGTAGAAATGTTAAGAATTCAAGATGAAGGAAATGAAAATGTTGATAATTATGTTGCAGAATCACGTGATGTTAAACATTGTCCATCATTACCAAGGTTGAAGGAAGTTCACCAAGAGGACAATGTAGCAAGTCAATTGTCAATGCAGCTAAGTTATGTAGCTCCAAGAGGACTATGGCAACCTATTCAGCCTGATATGATGCAAGAGCCTAATTCACAATTTTAAAGTTATGCATATCCACCTCAAAGTAATTGGAACACACCTTTTCCTTGGAAACATTGGCCATCTCAACCCCAAAACCAATATTGGCAACAAGGTTGGAAAGGAACTTATGGGATCCATCCACAATATCCTCAATATTTTCCTAAATATCCTCCATACCGAACTCCATGTTATCGCTACCATTCACCTCCACCATAACCACAACCCCATCCACACCCATCTCAAATATACACTCCCACTCAACTACCTGTACCACCATTCCGAAACCCACACATTGAATCAGCTCAACACACTTACAGTGTTGAGGTACAATACTTCCAAACATGTCCTCTTGAAATCAATGGTATTCACCATAGCCCAGGAAGAGTTTTGCAAAAAGAAGATAATCTTGATATTATTGAAGGACCACATCTAAAAGAAGAAGATTCAAATGAGAATACCAAAGGATCATGGGCAGCATTTGATGAAGATCAGACAACAAAATCAAAGATCGAGAAAGCTCCCTCATGATTACCATCAAATCCTCCATCTGGTCAAGAGAAAAATCATCAAAAAGAGGAAGATTTGAAGGTCACGGAAGAAGAAGACATCCAAGATGATCCAAATCAGCAAGTGCATTAGGGGCATCACAACTATATTGAAATATGGTTACAGATAGTCATTAAGTTGCAACAATACCCTCTTCTTCAAATGTGCTTGATATCATCAAAGTCAAATCATTTGATCTCTCAAATATAGGTACATGTGGAAGCATACATTTCAAACCTTCACATTGTTTTGTCTATCATCTCGATGGCTCCATTGGAAGTATTGTTATACTTGAAAGTGATTTTGCTTTTGAGGTAGGGTAGGGTAGAAGAAAAAAAAATGAAAAAAAAGAGAAAAAAAAGAAAATCGAAGGTGAAACCTCCTTGGAGGTGCCTTAGATTGGCTCATTGATTGAAAACCTCCATGAGGCAGTGTTGGAGAAAAGAAAAAAAAAAAGAGAAAAAAAGAAGATCCTATGTGAAAACCTCCTTTAAGGCACCTAGGAAAACCTACTATTTGAAAACCTCATTGAGGTGGCTACTAGGCCTAGAAGAGAAAAAACGAAAAAATAAAAGAATCCTTTCTCCATGCATGCGTGTAGTCTCCAACATTTGCAAGCAACAAGAACAAGTTGGTACCAAAAGGAAAATTGGTCAAGCCTAGTCGAAAGATGTAAAATTTTGACTTTCTCCTACTTCGCTCAAATGCTCCAATAAGGCCAAGGCCATGCCAATCCATCACCCTCATCTATTTTCAGCATCCACCCATCATTCTCAAGCTTCTACCACTCATTTTCCTTGGTGTCCTAAAAACTACAAGATGCTCTGTTTTACTACAGGATACAAAAATACACATAGTAGATATTTGTTTTTGCCATAACTTGAAAACCATGCTTCCATTTTCCAAGTTGTTCTAGGGGGAGATGCATATGGATGATCGTAACATGCTCAAGAAATTTCAGAAATTTCCACTGCACGGTTTCCAAGAAATTGGCCTCCATCACCTTCAGCCATTTTTTCATTTTCTCAATATCCGTGCATCCATTTAAATAGTTGTTTCATGGGTTGATGCATATGGATGATGGTAACATGCCCAAGAAATTTCAGCAAATTCTAGTGCATGGTTTCCAAGAAATATGCCTCCATCACCTTCATCCATTTTTATTTTTTCTCGAGATTCATGCATCCATTGACCAAAAATTTTCTATGGGGAGGTGCACAATGATGATGGAAACATGCTCAAAAATTTCCAGCTCAATCCACTCTACCCTTTGGGAGATATAGACAAAACAATTTGCTGTCCTGTAAACCTATAGGATACATAACAACACCTACAAGATTGGCAGTGAGAAGTTTTAAAGGAGATCTAGAGGTCAAAGAAGCTCCTCTAGGGCTTAACAGCAGCATCAGAATCATTAGCATCACCATCCAACACCTACACATCAACATCAACTTAGCAGAAGCATCCATGTCTCTCCAACAACCATTAGGTAGGTACGGGTATGCAATATTCTTGACCTCTTCCGTTGAGCATATTATAGTTAGAAATTTGTTGTCAATGCATGAAAGATGAGGTTTTATAAGGTAAGGATGGGTTAGCAGTCCCAACTGCCTTCGACTAGTTGATTGCAGCTCACTCCTTCACTCATGCAATGTTGAAAAGTCAAATTATGCAGGGTGATGATTTCAAGGAATATGGACAACAATAAAAGAAGAAATTTTTGCAAAGTCCAATGTCACCACAAAACTCCAAGCCCTCCATCCACTTCATATTCACTATCTATTCATCATTCATCCATCCCATTTCATTTTGAAAAAAAAAAAAAAACAAAGAGAGCATCCTCTCCATTTTCATGAAATTTCCATTTGCAAGTCAGCAAGAAGGATGGTCAAAGAGCAAAGGAGGATCACAAAGATACCTTTATCACTCACATTTTTATTTTACCACTCATTACTATTCATTTCTCCACCATTTCTATCATTTTTTCCACTCCTTTACTTCAGTTTACAAAGGGACTGTTTTTTCTACAGGATGATCCTGTAGGAATTATAGTGACCCAAAAATCATACATGAGGCAGTCCTAAGGAAAATAAATGACTTGCTATGCCAATAAAATGCACCCCATTCATCATTCCATCACCATACCTTGTCCACCCCCATCACCCCTGCATTCACCCTTAAAAACAAAATCAATTAAAAAAAAAAAAAAAAATTCAGTCTAAATGCATTTCGAAGGTGTTAGAGGTGTCCAAATGGTAGAACAAGGTAGCAGAAGGTTGATAAGGGTGTGGAAGACATTTCCAGACTAAAATATATTCAAGAACTCATCTTGAATAAGGGCAAGAAAGCAAGCTAATGGTCTCAATAAACAATTATTTTTCTTTGAGCAAATATGTTTTTGGGCTTGTCCTTGCAGAGCTTACACCCAAGATTCTTAATGCACAAGAGACAGGCCACCAAGGCCATGGATGTGGCACAATGAGGTCACTAAGTTGCTCAGAGGATGAGCAACACTTTCAGCCAGGGGGTATGATGGGCCTCTAAATTAGACATAAATTAAGGCCCATGCCTCTAATTTAAAACATAAATTAAGGCCTATGACCATCCTTCAGCACATTAAACCTCTCTTTTTGCATTAGATAATTTATTTTTATCTTTAATATATTCATTAGGAAGGTTTATGAATAATTGAATATTTGTGCCTAACATTATTTATTTTTTGTGGAATATTATGAAAATATTAGGCAAGTTATGAAGAGTTGGAGGAGGAGATAATTTAGGGACTTGTTCCCTACTACTGGAGGATCAGTAATACATAATAATTCAATGAGATATTATGGAATTATGGCACATATTGTGGAACTCTAATGATTCAGAAATTCTAGGAATGTGTTCCACTAATCAAGGGAGTAGATCCACCAATCAAGGGAGAAGATCCACTAATCAAGGGATTTCGGTGGAGAAAGTTTTCTCCATCCATGGGGAATGATTCTTAATCATTTTTTATAAGTACCAAATCGAATTTTCCTATAGGGAATGATTGAGAAAATCTAGGAATGTGCTCCCTACCATTTAATGCAAATTCCTAGTATCAAGGAGTAGATCCACTAATCAAGGGATTTTGGTGGGGAAAGCTTCCTCCATTCAAGGGGAATGATTCCTAATCATTTTGTATAAGTAACAAGTCAAATTTTCCTCTAGGGGGAGTTTTTCATTAGTGCTACTATACAAATTTCACCTGTAGAACAAACCGATATGTGCAATGTCCTAAAGCATAATACTTGTTCTACTTCTACAAAACATTAAGCGAAAGCATAATCGAATTCATGAGCAACATCAAGTAGAAACATGCGTAATTGATCAAGAAAAATAATCACACATAATACAAGATATATCTCGGGGAAAACACCAGCATAAAACCCCAACCATGTATCATCAATCAAGTGGAAATCCTCTTCATAATACAAAAAGAATTAGCTCTCAAGCTATTCAATTCTCAATGAACTATGAAGATATGAAGATATGTCTCATGAACTACCCAAGCCCTATTTATATAGGCTTTCCCTATGGTCCTTACCTAGTTTGATTAGGAAATAATAGCAAAAGCACATGCTATTAATTCCAACATACCAAAAACAACCAATGGTCCAACTACATATTCCTTGAGAACACTAGTTCCTCAACCATGCAAAAACTACTTACTAGAAATAGTTAAGCATCTGATAGTACATTGTTACACATCGGATCTCAACTGGGTCTCTGAAAGAATTGACATGCAACAGTTATCCATGAGTGAATTCTTAGTTATCTAAAATAATAGTTGTCACATGCATGCAAGCATTAACAAACTATATTTTATTATTTTAACAACTTGTTAAAATAATCTAACTGGACTTGACTAGTTAGAACTAAGTCAGCTGATTCTCTCATTATAGAACTCATACTTATTCCCTCAATCAATGGAGGAAATTAAGGATAAATTCCTCAATCAGTGGGACAGCTCATGTGCATGCTCAAAAAGACTTCAAATTCAAATTTTCTTAACTTATTTACTCAACTGAATTAATTAATTAATATTTCTAATCGCTGTTAAGACCAAAATTAATTTTACTTCCTATAGACAGACTAGGGACTGCTTTAAATAGGAAGGGACCCAGAAATGCTATTTTTAGAACTTTCTATTTTTAGCAGTTTCACCTGTCACCCAATGTGGCCAATGACCTCACCGGCCAAACTTCTATTTTTAGACATGCTATTTTTAGCAGGTCTATTTTTAGCACATTCTAAATTTAACATTTCTTGTTGCACATTTTTCAACACGTTCTTCTCTACTCATTGGTATTTCCTATCTCATTCATATATTATCAGTGGTATGTATGCCCCTATTTTTAATGCAAAGTAAATAAGTTGCATTGAAGCATTTTTATCATGTGAGTTTAGTATTGTTCATGTTATTTTGAAGTTTCATTTTGGTTTATGTGATCACTATACATGTTCATTGGAAACAAACTTCAAAAAGTCGCCTACAAGACTTTGTATGCGAACTATTTGCTAAAATGCCATTGTGAACCAAACCATATATAATCAGAATTTTCGTGGGTTTTCCAAGATATTCTGAGAAGGGTATCTTATAGATAGCCTTCTACCACGAGTAATGAATGCAGTTATGGATAATCTCATCATCCTCCATGACTATGCTCAACGGCATTGGCCACATGACCTCAAGATCCCATTGACTATCTGAGGATTTTCTTTCACCTACTTCAAGTTAACATTGATCACTATATCCCGTGAATGTAAGGATTTTATCAATTGTCTCATCTATAAGTGATCGAGTCTAAGGAACATTTTATTTCCAGGTGTCCCATTTATTATTAATTCCAAGGGAGATATCATTGTTTATATTATGAGTCTGCAGGATGCCTTGCCTTCTTTAGGTATATTGATCAAAAGTGTCTAGTTACCTTCATATGCAAAGTGATTATTTACAAACAATAGATTGTATGAGATTTATCTAAAGTCATGCACTCTAGGGTGATCAAGTCTTTTTTCCAACCTATCTCAACCACTATAAGAGTTAAGCACAATGTGAAATCTCCATTCTTGAACACTGTGACACCACATCAATGAGACAATGCATGTCCTCTCATGCGATGATCAAAAAAACCACTTTCGCAAGGACACAAACTTGTACCTATTCTCAGCATGGGTATACCTTCTTGTGCAAAATCCACAACCATACATATAAATATTTGATACTCACATATTTTAGAAGTTTTCAATTTATTATTCTTGAGCAAACAAACTATGAAAAAAATAAATCTAACTCCCAAAACAATCTCCAAGAATGAATTACCTAACCCAACATTGAAATTGTCTCCTAGTGTATATCTCTCATCTCTAATGATAATAGTTACATCTGTTGAAAATGGTTGTTATTGATGTCAAAGGTAGTCCAAATGAAAGAGGAAATTACACATTCAAATAACATATTCCAAGGGCATTCTAATGGTATATGGCACTCCCTCTAATTCTATAGGACTGAGGATATATGAAATATTTTGTCAATATTAACCAACCAAAGTACAAGAAGACCCCATTTGGATACCCTATTTTTGAAAGAATTTTTACTCCAATTACCTAGCTCAAATCGGAGCATAGGATATATGGTTGGAAAGCTTATTCCGATACCATTCTAATGATATATGGAACACCTTCTAACTCCTCACAGTTGAGGAGAAATGAAATTTAAATATTCACTATACATTTTGCCAATTGCACCAGTGAACCGAGCCAGTAGACAAGTCATCCCTAACCCAACGTCCAAACAAACTATAAATAGGCATGCGAAGGAGCATTTCTAATCGCTCAACTCAAGCATTCAGCTATATCTGTAGGAGAGCGAAGGAGTAGGTCTAAATCTCATACCTCGTGAACCAAGAAGAAGTGAAGTGAAGCCGAGTTGAATCAACTTTTTGTGTAAGGGTTTTGGCACATCTTTTGAAGAGTTTTTGGCATTGTTCTTGGGAAGAGTTTCTAGCTTGTTTGAGGTCTATTTTTTAGGGTCGCGTACATGTATCTTTGGAGGCCAAGTCGATCGAGTCCTGGTTAGGAGAAGGCTGAGCTTCAAGCCTATCTTGAGGGTCGAATTATGTCCATGTAGAGGTCGAGTTTCAAGCTTGTCTTAAGGTTGAGTTGCAGTTTTGATTTGGGGGTCGATTTATGTCCTTGTGAAGGTTGAGTTTCAAGGCTAAGTACTGTCATTTCAAGGACAAGTTCCAGGGGATGAGTTTTGTTGTTTGAAGGTTGAGTTTTGCTATTTGAAGATCTAGTTTGAAGGCCAAGTCCTAGTGTCTTGAAGACAGGGTTCGTACCTGATTTGAAGTCCAAGTTCTGGTGTATTAAAAGTTGAGTTCAGGTTGGAGCCTACAATTACTATAAGTCGGTGCTTACTAAGGATTGTTGTCTGCATCTGCTTGACCGGTTGGAGCCTGCAATTTTTTTATTTTGGTTCTTTCAAAGGATTGGTGTCCTCACGAGATTGTAATAAATTAAAGATTGTTTTCAACTATTTCTTCTTCAAATTTTGATTTGCACTTTAATCTCTATGTTCATACATTGTGGATGATTGATTATGTGATGTGAATTCAGTTTCAAGATAAACTAAGTGAAAATTTGTCAAAAGTAACGAAATACCGATTCACATCGCACTCAGTATTTCCAACAATATCTCCCAACATTATGTTTGTTCTCTAAACTAGACTCGTCGCCTCGAACAACGGCTTTGATCACTTGGTAATGTATCCTTGCCAAGAAAACATTCCCAACTCTATGGCTAACATGGTAATGTGTACTTGCCAATAATATTCTCAAACAAAAATACTTTGTTGTTGTCTTTACCTCTCCTCTTCCCTAGAAAGTATCTAGTGCATTCTAAAAGAAGAGTGTCACCATTTTGGCTATTATTAAAAAACAATTGATTTCTCATGCTACCCAATCATAGTTTAGCTCTATGTCTGAAGCACTGAAATTTTGCACCCAATACAAATTTTTTCCACACCCTCACTAATTTCAAGTATATTTCTTCACAGACACACTGCTTGCCTACAGATTTTGGGTGTGACACCTTATATTCATGCCCACAATTACAACACACCAATCAACTCATTTTTGTCTAGATCTAAACACCTTATTCAACAATGAACTCATTGCTTCAAATCTAATCACATGTAATCATGTTAGACAACCTACCAATCACTCACTCTGAGCCTAGTGTTTTTCTCTCGTTGTTGTAAGAATTTCTTCTAGTGTGAATATGCTACACGTTTGCCACATTGTTGCTCTTATAGTGTCCCTCTCATCCATTCCCTCCCCATTATGATGTCCTTTAGTTTAAAGTCACACAATTCCAACGCTAGTCCACAATGCAATACTTGTTGGAAAATCAATGTGCTTGTAAATTAAAATTGATTCTCCTTACCTGATAATTACTTGTGATATTTGTTGGCTTTACATTATTTAGTTTTACTTCTTCATCAAGCAATTACCAAAACATGAAGATCACAAAGACACAAAGAACACAAGATATAGGCTCCAAGCTAGGGAAAAACCCCACAATTAGGGAAAACACGAACAATCCTCTTAGAGAATCAGATCAAAAGGAGACCTCCAAGACCTCCTCCAAGTACCAAGTTATCCCTCCAACATGATTTCTTCCAAACAAGTCAAAGTCCACCAAAGTCAACAAAAGTCAAACTTTCCAAAATCAGCGCTAGTCAAAGTTTCATTTTTGCAAGTTCAAGTTTGCAATTCGGACCTGCAACTCGCATAGAAACCCTAATTTTCTTGAATGTGTGGGTAGAAAAGATCAGATTTTAGGCCTTCTTCCTTCATTTTTAACTTCTTTTCTCGTTGACTTTCGCTCTTGGAATGCCTTCTTGTCTTGCTTCAAATCAACCTTGTGTAGTGTCTCCAAATGAGTCGAAGTCTCATGCTATATATACACTCCTCAAGAGGTTGAATAGGACTCTCCTAGGTTGACTTGGTCTTGGGGGTCAATCTGTCTTTCTAGACTCAAAAATTATTTTTCTTTATTGTTACAAATTGCCCAAATGGGTCTTATACATATGACAAAGACTCTTTTCGACCCATTGAACCCTAGGAGCATGAAGAACATGCTTGACCTATATGAAAAAATAATTTGAGCATGAAACCCATGCTTGAAAAAATAATAATAGTTTTCTTCTTTTTGCTTTCGATACAAGTACAAAGATAATTATGAAGATTGAACCTAGTTACTTTTCCAACACTCCCTCTTAACTAGGGAGGCATTCATAATGACTCAGCAAGTCTATCTCAAGTTGAAATATTCTCATAAGGGACCAGATTGATAAGCATCAATGATGATAGTATCATCATAGCCAGCATTGTCACATTACCAAGTCCTTGACAAGTACACTTAGTCTCTCCACAATATCAGAGCACAATGTTGGGAGGCATTCCATGGGACACCACACCACCTTATCGAGGTACATATTTCATCTAGGATACTCGGAGTATGTCCTCCATCGGAACATTTCCCTCAAGAAAATTTCTGTCCAACAAACCATTCTTTATCCAAGTCCATATACTTGACTTAGGATCCCTATCCATCACAGTACATGACTCAAGAATGTCTATCCAAGATGCTTATCCAATCCACCATTCTCCTTATCCATGTCCATGTACTTGACTTAGGATATGAATGCTAATCTATCACAGTCCCTGACACAAGGAGAACCAATGTCCAACCTTAGTCCCTCTCAACCTAAGAGGAGAAATCCATGCTTATTCCCTCTCCAACAGGGAGATTCCATCAACAATCCTCAGCTTCTGTCGGAAGTACTCATACTTCCCTTACATCAACTACCTATTATTGTTGTAGCCTCCTCAACCAGCCCTCTCATAACCGAGTTTGCTCATCTTGCAACTTCTTGAACTAGGGCTCCAAATTTGCCTCCTAACAATCCATGATCATGTACTTGAGGTCTTCACCTACTGCATCTTGAACGGTGTCCAACACTACTTACTTGCACTGCACTGCTTCCTGCCTTGAAGATAGTCGATCACACAGTTCCTTCACCTGATTGATTATAGTACAAGGCTAGCCAATCTATTGTTCAGTCAACCTTGAACACAACTTGCATGACCTTTCCAATCAATCTCGATCAATCAATGCAACTCCATAGACTCAAATAATTATGCCCTCTAGTTGCTATTTTCATCCTTCCAAAATAGCCAACTCTCAGGGTCTTCAAATAAACCTTATTGTCAATCCACTAGCTACCTCTTCAATGATTGTCCTTAGGGTTTCTAGACACAAACCTCTAATTGTCCTATTGTGGCTTCAAATTGATAGTCCTTAGGGCACCAATCAAATTGTCTTTCAATAGTGACTCCAAGATTACTATCATAAGGTCTTCCAAGCACAATCCACTTGATAGTGAATGTCCACTACTTCACTATCCTTACAGTTTTCACAAATCTGCCCACACAATAATGAGCCAACTCTTGCACTCACTGTACATAGAGCTTCTTCAAGTCTGCCCTCTAAACAATTCTCGGATCTGGGCCTGCACCATTCAACCCCCTGTAGGGCTTCCTAGGCTGCAAAATACAACAGAAAATCCTCACCAAAGGACCCTCTTCCTGCGCAGTTACCATACAGAGATGTGACCTTGTTTTGGAAGGCCTACTAGACAAATCAGCCCCCAAAATGGGCCCTTCTTTCAACATGCAATTACACAGAAGACATATTCCTTCTTGACTGAGAGAATCCTCCATTTGCTCAGAACCAACCCTCTAGACTTCAGCCAAATGTCCTTTATAACAGCCCTCAAACCTAGCAATCCTTCTCCACAACCTTTCCACCCTTAAAGCCTTCTTTTCTACCTTCCTACAGACTTTCAGGTCTCTGAAATTTTGTGATTTCACAGATCCCAACCTCAGACTAAGGCAGCCCTAACACGTCAAACAGAACCCTTATTCCTCCACATTTTACCTCGCCTTCTCCATGAATACACTCGGCCTGCTAGTCCGCATTTACTTCAAGTGTAAGAGCCCTCATAACCAACATTTGGTATTTTGGTCTACACAAGAAACTTCAGATTATTCGGCACTGTTTTCATCCACAGATCAGAGGTAAGGGTGGTCTAATGCTCGGCCCTGAAAGACTTTTCTTCTCTACAAAACAGAGATTACAAACAACTCAGATTCTAGTGCAGCTGCAAGGCTCTCAAACTCGGCTATTTTTCCTCCAACATACCTGTGCTAGAACATAAACAAAAGGCAGACTTCTCTTTCAAGCTCAGTCTTCTGAGGTATGTGAGGTCTTTCCTTGAGAGAAGATTGCACTTGTTGGATGGATCAAATTACAGCCTCCTTACCAGTCCATCTCTTCAAGCTTGGTTTTCACATGGACTGCATCTTAACCTCAGAAAGAATTTGTTTCACATACATCATTGTTATGCCAATGAAAGTGACCCACAGATCACTATCATTGTCTTGCTCAAAGAAAGCAATTTGGATCTCCAATTTTAATTTGCATCATAGTTAGAGTAGCATCGTATCATAGTCATGTATTGCCTTTGGAGAGAGACAACACATATCACTGTAGAGATAGGGTTACCTATCTACCATATCAGACCATGCCATTATAATTTAACGAATTCAATGTCATTGTATCATTCCCACTTCAAAGTTTAGGGAGACTATTGTGCCATCGTTATTCTCTTACTATATTTTATCTGATTCAGCATGTCAATGCCATACCCAATCAAATTGTGCCATCCTGTTGTCGGTCATTTTGAGAATTAACGTTTGCATTCACATATAGTAGGAGATCACTGCTTTAGGCTTGAATCGAATAGTTGTTCTAGAACTTTGTATCTCTGTCATATCTTGGGGGAGGTGACTTCAAAACCTTTGCATTATAGAAGAAACAGTTCGGATTATAGTCATGCATTATATACATAACTTTCATCACTAGAATGCCAAGGATCTCGCATTATAGTCCAAGGAAAGTAATGCCATGTATCTTGCATCAGACCACAGAACTTCTTATTTGGATCATAAGGGAAGTAATTCGGACTGCCTCAAAACTTTAGGAGGATAGCTCGGACTCCATCAGAAGGTAATTTTAAAAACTTGTATTGACCTGCAGTATAACCTCCATCAAAATTTTCATTAACTTAGATCAGAGGCTTCTCAGAAATTCATATCAGGGAGCATGCATTATTTCTTCAGAACAAACTGCCTTAGAGACATGTGAACAAGCGTGATCTTCAAACAATCTTTGCTTCACCTTAGCTCTGCAACCATGTTGGAAAACCAATGTGCTTGTAAATTAAAATTGATTCTCCTTACTTGATAATTACTTGTGATATTTGTTGGCTTTATAATTATATTATTTAGTTTTACTTCTTCGTCAAGCAATTACCAAAACATGAAGATCACAAAGACACAAAGAACACAAGATATAGGCTCCAAGCGAGGGCAAAACCCCACAATTGGGGAAAACCTAAACAATCCTCTTCTTTTAGAATCAGATCAAAATGAGACCTCCAAAACCCAAAGACCAAGACCTTCTCCAAGTACCAAGTCAACCCTCCAACAAGATTTCTTCCGAACAAGTCAAATTCCACCAAAGTCAATGAAGGTCGAACTTTCCAAAATCAACTTTAGTCAAAGTTTCAGTCCTGCAACTTCAGGTCTGCAATTCAGACCTGCAACTCACACAGAAACCCTAATTCTCTTGGACATGTGGGCAAAAAAGATTAGATTTTAGGTCTTCTTCGTTTTTAACTTCTCCTTTTCTCCTTGACTTTTGCTCTTGAAATGCCTTCTTGTCTTGCTTCAGATCAAACTTGTGTAGTGTCACCAAATGAGTCGAAGTCTCATGCTACATGGCAGAGCCGGCATAGTCTTGGGGGTCATTCTGTCTTTCTAGACTCGAAAATATTTTTTCTTTATTGTTACAAATTCCCCAAATGGGTCTTATACATATGACAAAGACTCTTTTTGACTCATTGAACCCTAGGAGGATGAAAAGCATGCTTGACCTACATGACAAAACAATTTGAGCATGACAACCATGCTTGAAAAAATAATATTATTTTTCTTCTTTTTTCTTTTGATACAAGTACAAAGATAATTATGAAAACCGAACCTAGTTACTTTTCCAACAATACTTATACTATGAACTTACGGTATATGGCATGCACTTCACACTAATCCCTTATCCACCTTGAAGTTTATCCAATCAAGATATGTCTTGTAGTAGGTGGTTATTTCTTCTTCCCTCCTAGCAAAAACTATTTGCAGAAACATGCATTATATTGCTTGAGTATTTCTTTTTTTTCTTTTTTTTTAAACAAAGTCGGTTGCTAGCTACATTCCAAAAAGATTTGGGAGGCTAAGCTCCTGAGTTACATGATCGAAGCTCATAGGCTGAGCTTGAAGACAGATTAAGTTACAAACTTCCCCTAAGCTACTGTCATTTCTGACTTGAAGGAAACAAGTACAAATGTAGATTTTGACGAACTGAAATAAGAGAAGACAGACTTTACAATACATTCTAGTCTATATTGATGTGGCTAATCTGGCGAGCCGTTGACTCATCCGGTTTACTGTCCATTTCAGCGTTCTTGTAGTTGGAGGAGCTAGTGCTAGGTGCATTGTGTTTCTCCAGCATGTATTTGAGAATTTCAATTGATTCTTGAGCATGAGCGCATCAATTGGATAGATCGTTGAACTGCTCCTGTAGGGAGGAGACCCTATGGAGAAAAAGATTTAAATCAGCTTCGTACTTTGCATTGGTTATTCGAGCGGTTGAATCAATTTTTGCATCCAGAACTCGTTGGTGCTCTCTGATCTGCTCCAGCTCTTCCTGGAGGTCCCGACAATGCAGACAATCTTCACTCCGCGCCATCTCTGATTCCTTAGTTCTGTCCTGATACTGCGAGGGGAGCAGAGATCTGCAACTCCGAGAAAGCATTGTTCCAACTATTACAGTGAAAGAGTCGAGACAGTTGTTAAGCGAAACAGGGGAGGGTGGGAGATAAGCTTTCAGGGGAAGAGAGGAGAGCGAGGAAGACTTCCACTACAAGGAGCACAAGCAAATGAAGCAGATAAGCAACTGGAAAAGAGAGAGATTGTAGAGGCAACAGAAAAGTTACTGATGGACAGAAGACAAAACTTAAACGCAGGAGAACCGGGCCTCAACTATTGATTTCTGAAATGCACGAAGGGGAGCACTTGAATGGAAAGCGGATTGGGGAAAGGCAAAATAAAAAGCAATGAGCATCGACACTCAGGAGGAGCGGAATCAGTGATTGTAACGAAGGAGGGATCGTTACAAACAGTGAACAGAAAACCAGGGCGGCAAAGATGAGTACTCAGGAACGAAGACTGTAAACGAGGGCGACTGGCATTGCAGCAGGCACAAGAAGCAAGAGCAAAGGAGCAGCTATGAGAGAGGAAGAACTCAACGGTGACTGAAGAATCTCTAATAAACGAGAAGGCAGGGAGACAAGGCCATAGCACCCTGATATTTATGGGGAGCTGGCCACAAGAGGGGGAGGACAAGTTCACGCAGAGAAGGAGGGAGGGATCACAGAGATCACGAGGGCTACCAGTTATCAAGAGAGCTGAGTAGGCTGCAAGATTATGAGGCAAGATATTCGAGGGCAGTGAATTGATAGCCTCGGGATTGCCTTGGATTTTGTCAGGGTATTCCTTGAAGTTACTACAGGGTTCAAACTTTTGAGGATTGTCACGAATCATGAAATAAATCAGGGGAGGAGTTGAAAATGATCCTCATTGTTGTAGAGGATATTCCCTTTAGGTCTAGTGCACGCTTGACTGGCAAGTTTATCTGCTTCTTTGTTGATGGCACGAAGAATATGGAAGAATCGAAGGTCCCAATTTTGGCTGATTAAAGCTTGACATTTGTTGATAGTTTGTTGAATGAAAGTATTGGAGGCTTTATGCTTGTTGTTCATGAGACTGATAATGACAGCAGAATCTCCAAAGACCATCATATTCCTGATACCAAGATTTTGGAGTTGAAAAAGGCCTTGATAGAGTGCCAGCGCCTCTGCTCTGTTATTGGAAAGATTTCCCAATCCCCACTCAAAGGTAACTAAGGGGTCTCCATTGGAGTTATAAATTACTCCCCCTACCCCTGTCGCTCCCGGATTTGATTTGGAGGCTCCAGCAAAGAATAGGGAGTGAGAATTGTTGTTTCGAAGCCATTCTATAAATTCATCCTGTTTAATTTTGATTTTCCAACTGTGACTGAGAATGTTAGAAGGGTTGTTGTAGATGTTTGTTGTTGGAAGACCCCTACTATTGTCTCTCAAGCTGTTGATAATATCTATTTCTTCTACGCAAACGCTGGCAGTATCAATTTTCTTTGTGTTCTTGGCAGCAATGGATTCTATCGCTAGACTTTTAGCCTTGCTGCATAATTGCTTGGTTAAGGTCTCATGAACTCTAAAAATCTTGCGATTCCTAGCAAGCCAAATTTTCCATAGGAGAGCATATGGGAGAGTTTCTTAGGCTGCCAGGGTTAGCTCTTCTTCCATTTGTTTAAGATTTCACCAATGGAGTACTGAGAATTCCAGGTGAGAGGGCCAGTAGGGGAGATACCATTCCAACAAGAGATTGCAAAGGGGCATGAAATGAATAGGTGTTGGACAGTTTCTTCTGCCCCTTGACAATTTGGGCACTGGGAGGGCCCAACAATACCTCTTTTTTGCAAATTGTCTGAAGTAAGGATTTTCCCTTTTAGGAGGGTCCATATGAAAAATTTTACTTTGGGGATGGCCTCAGACTTCCAAACGGTTTTCCAATACATCCAAGGAGTTGGATAGTCCTTGCTGCACAAAAAGTGATGGCCGACTTGAATTGAGTAACTGGAACCTGAGGGGTCCCATCAAAGTCTGTCAATGCCATTTTTAATGATTGGAACAATGCTGTGAAGGTGGATCTGAAGACTATCAATGCTCTCATTGAGATTTCTAGGGATGGGAGGGAAGCTCCATCCCTTCCATCTTTGTGTATTTATATCCCACTGAGAAATTTGATCCAAATGATGTATTCCTTTGTTTTGGAGGAAGAGGAGAAATTGGTCCATACCTGGTTGGCTGCTAATTGGCTGATTCCCCATAATCTTATCTGCTCCAATGTTGATTTTGCTGCCACCTTTAAGAATCTTAGAGACATTTTGTGCCATGAAGGGGATAACTTTTTTGCAAAGTTTCCAAATTCTTGTGCTGCATCTGGCAGGTATTTCGCTTTCTAGAAGTTGTTGCCTTGGGCTGCTGAGATATTTGGCTTCAAGAACTCTTTTCCACCAAGCTTGTTGTTCATCGATTAATCTCCATACTATCTTGCCTCCAAAGGCTAAGTTTGTAAGCTTGGGAGATCTGATTCCGAGTCCTTCTTTTTCCTGGCTTTGGATAACTTGCTTCCAGCCTACCAAGTTAAAAAAAAAATTATCATTTCCCCCCCTGCCAGAGGAAATACCTGAGGATACTTTCCATTTGTGGTGAAAAGAGGCTGGGGCCTGAATAAGGGTGAACTGATAAAGAGGGAGAGAAAAGAGACCAGATTTGAGAAGAACCAATCGACCAGCCGGATTAAGCCAAGTGGATCCCCATTACTGAACTTTTCTTTTTAATTTATCAAGAATTGTATCCCAGATTTCAGCTCTTGTGGGTCCTATACTCACTGGCATTTCCAAATAGCTAAAATGGTCCCAATTTAGTTTGCAAGGCACCCCAAAGATGTTGGCTATGTTTTGAAGAGTTTGAGCTGAGGAATGCCAGCCATATATGCAACTTTTTAGATGATTTATCATGCCTCCAGAGTATCTCATGTATTTCTCCAAAAGAGCTTTGAATCTTCGAGTTATTATTGCAGACGCTCCTCCTATTAGTACGGTGTCATCGGCAAATTGGGAGTGGTTGATATTTTTGACTCCATCTTCATATTTGATGCCAGTTATGAGCCCAGCCCGCCGCTTATGATCAAGGGCACAACTGAAAGACTCAGCCATCAAGATAAATAGGTAGGGGGAAAGAGGACATCCTTGCCTCAGTCCTCTTGAAGATTGAAAAGCAGAACCAGGCCTGTCGTTAACAAGGGGAGCTATCCAAGGTCCAGCGATGAAAGCTCTAATGAGGTCAAGAAATGAAGAAGCAAAGCCCATTTTTTGGAGAGCACCAAACAGAAAAGAGTGTCTGGCCCTATCAAAGGCATTCGCCAAATCTAACTTCAGGATGAATCCTTTTTCATTCCTAGTATGGCTTGAATGAATAGTTTCTTGAACTAGGAGGATGGAGTCTGATATTTGCCTATTTGCCATGAAGCCACCTTGATTTTCATATATGAGCATTGGCAACAAAGGCTTGAGGTGAGCTGCAAGAATTTTTGTAAAGATTTTATAAGAGGAATTGGAAAGGGATCTGGGGCGGAAGTGGGAGAAGTTAGAGGGTTGGTTCTCTTTGGGTATGAGGGCTAGATGGGTTGAGTTTGTATATCCACCCATTTTATTTTTCCGCTGAGTCCATTTCACTAATTTGATGAGGTCTTTTTTAATGGTTTCCCAGTGCTCTCTGTAGAAGCAAATTGGGAAGCCATGTGATCCTAGAGCTTTGTCTAGTTGAAGGGCCCAGATGGCTCCTTTGATTTCTTCTTCCTCTATCTCTTTGTTCAGGCTTTCATTCATTTCTGCAGTGATCTTATTTGGCAGATACTATAAAAGGTCTGCATAGTCTTCTTCCTCTCCTTTTTCAGTTAGGAGTTCTTTATAATGTTCTAAAGCGGCTTGTTTGATGGCAGCTTGACTGTTTTGTTGATTGCTTGTGCTATCAGTGATAGATGTTATGCTATTTCTAATTTTTCAAATTGTGGCTTACTTGTGGAAGAAAGTCGTGTTCCTGTCTCCGCCCTTTAACCATAGTTGTCATGATTTAATCTGCCATTTCTGTTCCTCTTCTCTTCTAATGCTATAAAGCTGACTGTAGAGATTTTCTTCCTGATTTTTATCTGCCTGATGATATTCTTGCTTTTCCATTGTGTAATGGAGTTCTTCGATCTTAGCTTTTGCTTCTCTTTTCTTCGTTTCCGGCTCTTTGTAGTGAGTTTCTGCCCAACCCTTAAGAGCATGCTTTACATTCCTGAGTTTGCTTTCCCAAATGAAACTTGGAGAACCTTCAACGTACTGTCGCCAGGTTTGCTGAATCGGTGCTTCGGCTACTGCAATGTCATTCCATAAAGAACTGTATTTTAAGGGAAGGGGGCCCAGGGGGCAATGGGATTCGAGGGTCAATGTGGAGGGATAATGGTCTGAGGCTGCAAAGGGAAGAATGGAGGCATGAACAACAGAGAAGGAGGATAGAAGGGTTACATTCACCAGAATACGATCAAGTCTTTCCATAATATTGCTTTTCCCCAACCTACGATTACTCCAAGTGAATTTGCGATTCTTTGGGATTATATCAACAAGGTCACTGTACTGCATTATATTCCCCAGTTGGTTTCTAAAAGGGATCTGGGGTGAAGTTGCCTCCACGTTTTTCATTAGCATGCAATATGAGATTTAAATCTCCTCCTAAAATTATGATGTTGTTATCTTCTTCCGCTATATTTGTGCTGAGGGAGTCCCAACATTGCTCCTTATCTCTATAATGATTAGGGGCATAGACATTGTAGTTGACTAGTTGTTGGCTGCTCATGTTGTTCTTCAACATAATCTTGACCCAGTGTTGTTCTATTGTTTCAGTTGTATTGCTCCATTTGGCATGATGCCAAAGCGTAGCAATTCCTCTAGAGGCTCCTCTAGAATCACAAACACTTCCTTTGTACTGCTTATGTTGTGCAATAATTTTGTTCATTTCTAGCTGTCCCTGCTTTGTTTCTTGAACTAAAACAATCTCTGGTTTCTCTTGGTTTATAAGGTCTTTTAAGGCATTTGCTTTGGAGGGGTGCCCTAATCCTCGAATATTCCATGACAGGACTTTCATCATTTCAAATGAAGGTTGCGAGGAGTTGCTCTCCCTCCCTGGTCCTTATTTACTATGTCCTTGTCAAGTGGTCCTAAGATATAGGACTCTATGGGGTTCTAAATACCCATTGCTATATCTTTCTGGACAATTTCATCTCTGTGTTGTTTGGCTGATTTTCTTCCAGGCTTCTTTTGATTGTCAAGTGTGGCACCATGCTCCTTAGAGTTGCTTCTTGTTATTCTGGGAGGGGGAGGATCAGGTGGGAAGGAGGAAGAGATGATTAGAGGGAGGGGGGATTCTGAAGGGTCAGAATGAATCGCAAGAGTGGGAATCTCCTCAGGAGGAGAGAGGATGTGGAAGGGGTTGGAAGAAGGAGAGGAGGGTTGAGGATCAGGCTGGCGATCAGGGAAAGAAGAAGGGAGAGATGAGGAGGGTGGAGGGTTAGGGGGATGTCGAGAAGAAGGACCAGCTTCAGGATTTGGTTTGGGGTTAGGGGCAGCTTTCTTTTTTTTTACTGTTTCCCATTGCTCTTCTTGTGGAGAGTGTTCAACATCAAGTACTTTAGTACATCGATTAGCAAAATGGTCGTATTCATGACATACCTTGCACTTGAATGGAATCTGCACGTAATCAAGTTGCTGAATATGAGTCCAATCGTCAACCTTGACCTTGATGGCTTCTGGTAGTCCTTTGCCCAAATTGACTTCCACACAGATGCAAGCACAAGCCTACATGTTGTCTTTAGGCTCACTTCAATCGATGTATTTCCCTACAGCATTTCCAATAGCACATACTGATTCGTCTCCCCAGCAGTGGAGGGGAAGGTGAGGAAGTCGGACCCAAACTGGAACAGCACTAGGTATGTCCAACTCTGGATCAAAGTCTGGAGTCCATTTGTTGACATATAATCCTCTGGAATCCATGAAGTAAGGCCCATTACAGAAGATTAAATCCTTATCTTCTTTTGTTTCAAGATGAAAGGTAAAATACCCTTTCCCACAAAATCTAATAGAGATTTTCCCTTGTGTTTTATCAAACCATATCCTTTCCACCCATCTCTGCACTGTTTTTGGTGAGGGCCAACGTCCAGTAAATTGCCCAATGAGTCATCGTTCTGCGAAAGCAAGGGCAGCCATTCGAGGCAAGGTTGGAGGTAAGGTTACTTCCTACAAACCATCAAGTCTTTTCACAAATTTAGAAACTATGGGGCGAGTTCTTTGTGGTAGTAATGACCTGACCAAGTCAGAGAAAGCCTGCTGAAGAGCGGCCTCCTCCGATGGAGCCTCCAAAGGGGCCATGCCAAGGGGCCAAGAGCCAAAGCAAAGTCGCAGGCGGAGGAGCCTAGAAGAGAGCGCACGCGCGGCTAGGGATTCGACTCGAGCTCATTCTCCAATGGCTTGAGTATTTCATACACCTCTGTCTAGTCACAATTGCTTTGACGAAAAACAAATAAAAGGTGTCCAATACAATCTGCTAAATAAAGATCATCTATATATTTGTTTATTCCTAGTTGTAAAACAGCGGAATGTATGCCAATCTCTTCAGAGTCTTTCTATTCTCATTATAGTGCAGTCATCAAACAAACAAAAAATGAATTATTGTTGATGTGGTTGTAATTTCTTAGCACAGCCAAATGTGTTTATCCACATACCGACCATGTTAACACCAGCAACAGTCCCTTTTTTCTAACTCTCAACTTGAGAAACCTATTAATTTTGTTAAATGAATTTTGCAGATACTACATAAATTTCATCTCTCACCCAGCCAACATCTATAACCTCAATTGTTATGACTATATACAGTTTTGTTGTGCATCTCTTTTGTCTTTGGCTAGCAGTACCTCTCCAAGGAACCAAGAATTTCAATTTAAGGTCTAATTAAATGCCAAACATTTTTCGAGCTAAGAACATGTTCCTATTGTATTTTTGCCTCTTGTTCATCATTTCTTGTCATTAAATGCAAAAGGAGATAAAATGTCCTCGCAAATCATTACCTGCAATCAACTACCCAAACTACTGATGTTCAACATGTCCTGATCTATATTGATCTCGTAAATACTTCAGTTAACAAAATAAATCAAAATTTTGGGTGTACTAAAGTTGATCATATGATTATCTTTAATTTATAACATTCTTTTAAACAATGTTCCACGAAGTTTCCTGGATGGGGGAGCAAGGGAGGCGAATTTCAAAGGGGATGGGGGGACAAGGATTAGTGAGGTACCATAGGGGTCCCCGTCTCTAAAATTATAAAAATAAAAATAATAATGATATAATCCTTACAATAACAATTCATCCCATGCAAATTCATCATTATGCAATGTAAATACGAAACAGTAAACAGTGAAATAGTACTAAATTCAAATTTGTAAATGATATAAACATGATTCAGATTAAAATTCAGTAATGCAATAGATTGATTCATAAACCAAAAATGAAATAGAAATAGTAAGATATGGATATATTGACTTAAATTCATCATTATAGAAACTAATTAGAAATAAAAGAATAGTTGGTGCCGAAATTTAAACTTTAAAATAGTAACTCGAAATTACTAAAACTCAAGTATAGTAAGGAGTTGCAAGTCAAAGCCCTAGTGTGAAGTCATCAATATCTAAATTGAAGATTCAAGAGTTAAACCTCAAAATTAACAATGGAAAATGACCATTGAAAATAAAATGAGCATCAACGAGTGAAAGTGAGGTAGCGGTCTTATATTTTTTTTTTCATTTTTTAAGTCTTTATAGGCAAAAATTTAGGGGGGTTGGTGGAGGGGGGAATAGGCGAGGGGTGGGCACACCTAGAAGTCCCACTTGGGGGATTGCAGAGAAGTACTCATTGCTAGGGGAGAACACTTAGAAGTCCCCCTTTTGGGGAAACATGTCCCCCACACTAGGAAAACATTTCCCCCTATGTTTCCCCATGTTCCCCCAAAGGAGGGACATGGAGAAACATTTCCCCAAGCATCCCCTCATCCTGAGAGCATGGGGGGCCAAGCCTTCCACCCCAAGGGACGCATCCTTGTGGAACACTACTTTTAAATATTATTATTACTTGAAAGTTCAATTGACTTTGGGATTTCAACCATCAACTTCCCTGAAATGCCTTAGGTAACTATGATTTCTCACACCTTGTCAATCCTCCTCATCCAAAGGTTCAGTGCTATGGTCAAAATATATAATGCCTCAACTTCTTAGCTTCATACAGTGTTTATACCTATAATCTCTTGTGCTAAATCACATGACACGAACATAGGACAGGGAAGGCACAAAAATATGGGTGTTCGACACGTGACGGGGTGACCCCCACTCGAAACATGACACAGAGGACATGTTATATGTTATATATTAAAAAATATAACAACTTAGTGAATTACACAAAAAATATGAAATATATAAAACATTTATATGATGATGATACAAATTCAATCACACAACTAATGCATATAACCAAAATATCGTTGAGTGCAATCCATCTCTGAACCAAAAATTCATCAACAAAGAGGCCATAAATGGCTTGTAGAGTCCAAAAAAATCATGTTACAACAAATAACTAGTACTACATATCAACAAAATCATTGCCTATAATGCGATCGTCATCATCAATATCACCCTCTAAGCATTAAAATAAGATAGAAAAGCCTTAACAAGTCAAATCAAGATTTTGTGAGTGATGGATACATTTTTACTAGGGTTAGGACAGAGGAGTTCAACAGTCAATGCCACCAACATCAAGGTAGATAGAGGGCTTGGCCCTCTTCATTAAATGTCAATTCCATACCCTCATACATGAAAAACTGCAATGGAAATATTGCAACCTCCCTAATCCTGAACTCCTAAAAACTATTAAGTCTACTAAATTTTTGAGTGGGACCTAACATTCTACTTTCTCCTATGAAATTTGATGAGGTCGAAACCACTCTCAAACATCCTGAATCAATTAATGGTAATGTTAAGAATTGAAGTAAAAGGAATTTTACTTTAAGAATTTAACATTGCCATTGATTGCTTAGCACTAGTAGGGCTTGAACAAATCCACTTCCCAACACTTGGAGTCTCTTCTAAAATTGCTTAATCGCCCTTAATTGCACGCCAAACCTTTAAGAGCTCCAAACATGTGACCAACTTGTGTGAGAATGAGGCAATAAATCAATTTCAAGATATTTTTGCCACTGGACACATGTCCAAATTTTGGGACACCAATAGAGCTCATGGCCAACACCAGTCAAACTCATGTAAGACGTGTGTCACCCACATGTCATGTCTAGCATGTGTCACCCAAATGCCTAGGAACCAAGCTTTGACATTTGCAAATGTTAGTAAACATTGGTTCTAATCAATGTTGCGAACTTCAGTGTCACAATAAATCAGCACAGGTATGGAAAAAGAAAAAATTGGCAAACATCGACAAAATTAAAAAAATAAAAATAAAAAAGCCCACGAAATTACTTTACAAACAATTTTGAGCACGGACTGCTGATTTGTTTCCATCAACTCACGATAAAATCACAATTTTCATTGGAGAAAAAATCGCCAAAAAAATTGGGGCCCTGAAAAAACTACAATTTTCAGATTTTTATCACGATGTTCCCAACGTTGGTCCTAATACCATCTGATGTTATCCACACACACATAGCAAAATGTTGTCAAGAGTGGATGACCATGCAACCAATTAGCATTAGGTTAAGAAAAATTTAAAGCCTAATTAACACAATTCATGCCTAAACCTCCTTTATTAATGGGACATGCATTTATTACATAATATCCTCCTACACTTTTTTTTTTTAATTCTAATTTTAAAAACAAACAAATACAATGACATGATCAATAGACTATCTTAATTCTATGAATATAACAGTATAATAAAACAATCATATGACCATTAGATTACGTTAATTCTGTCAACAAGATTAGTTTTGTAAAAGATTCAAGTGTGGGTGATTTTGCTAAAGGAACAGTATAATTCAAAAAAGCATAATATCTATCAGTACAAAATTTTTATTAACAAAATAAAACTCCAATAAAGCAAAAGAAGCAGTCAAACATTATTTCTTGTTTTCAAATTTGAAAACAAGAAATCTGATATCCAATGACTTTGATTTTGAGGATAAAAACAACTTACAAGAGAGACTGAAGCACCAGTGCTATAAGCTCTTCCAGTTCTTCCAATGCGGTGTATGTACCCTGAAGGGTTTAGAGGCATGTCAAAATTTATGACCTGCCAACGAGGTCATTTAAAAGGAAGCCAATTAGATAATGGAAAAGGCAGAAGATTTCCCAACTGCTAAAGTTGATGCAAAAGAAAATTCCTCAATAATTTATATAGACATCGTAAAGCAAATTGCTTCTTTTTCAACCATGGATCATGGATAAAGATGTTTTGAGTTATCATGGATAAAGATTGTATGCAAGCTTTAGCCCTCATATATAATCCATCAATATTTAGGACTCAAGGAATCAAAATAATAGCCAAATAACCCTTATTAACTAGAAAAGAACATTCAATTCTACTGTAAATGTATCATGCATACTCGTGAAATACTAATAGGGTAAATTTTGATAGGTGCCTCGATATTGAACAAGTAAAGAAACTTTTCCAAAGTTTATGGGGAATCACCAATGATACAAACCACTGATTCAAGGTCATGTATTATATTTCTATAGACGATAACTCCAATCAGAAAGTCATCCTAGGGCTAGAGCTTATACAATGCATGTTCTATGCTGAAAGTATTTCAACCATTAATCCAGTCAACCATGGATGATGGATAAAGATGTTTTGAGTTATCATGGATAAAGATTGTATGCAAGCTTTAGCCCTCATATATAATCCATCAATATTTAGGACTCAAGGAATCAAAATAATAGCCAAATAACCCTTATTAAGTAGAATAGAACACTCAATTCTACTGTAAATGTATCATGCATGCTCGAGAAATACTAATAGGGTAAATTTTGATAGGTGCCTCAATATTGAACAAGTGAAGAAACTTTTCCAAAGTTTATGGGGAATCGCAATGATACAAACCACTGATTCAAGGTCATATATTATATTTCTATAAACGATAACTCCAATCAGAAAGTCATCCTAGGGCTAGAGCTTATACAATGCATGTTCTATGCTGAAAGTATTTCAATCATTAATCCAGTCGATCCTGCACCCCCCCTCCCCCCATGAATAAGAGAGCATAAATACAGATAACTTTAAAGCAAACGGGGAATGACTAAATGGTTATATCTCATTCTAGTATAAAAATCAAGTTTCAACCAATGTTAATGACAAGACAAAAATGCAAGATCAAAGTATAAATCTATATCAAATGAAACAATAATCAGTGTCCTGAGGTCCATGTTTGCAATGCACGTACTGTGTGAACGTTTTTGAAGTCAATTCCTCTAACAACTCCAAATTCAGAATCAAATGATCTTTTGTGTCGTTTTTTTGATCGTTTGCGATTGGCCATTCTCTCATCAATAGGTCCAATCTCAACTTTTTCCGGTTTGCTATCATCTATTGCTATCAAATAATCAAACCATCCAGCATTGAACTCCTGCAAAAATGCCAACATTAGATATAGAGAGTATAAAGATCTGTTCAAATAATCTTTCTGTCCAACCTTGACTCAACATCTCAATTCTCCAGATTTACGTTATTCTTTATCAGTCCTCTTAATTTATATTATGCAAATAAATAAACTGGCCATAAAACAAAACAAGAGAAACTAAGGCATAATATATTTATGCTTCTATATACAAAGAAGCACTTGGAAATATACAAGCATATACAAGTGATATATTTTTCCTCTGTGCTTTATAATATAAATAATAAAATACAGAAAACTTTTGAAGAATGTAGCGAAGGAGCTTAAAGCATAATACTTAAGTTTCCTGAATGGGAAAATGGGTACACGTTTCAGAAAAGCCACTTTCAAAAGTTTAGGAAATGGGGAAACAGCAGTATTATATAGAAACATTCTATTTAGAAAAGTTAACAACATTTCAGTATTCGTAGATAAGAATTCCATTACTAAACAGAATTTGGACTGAACACAAATACACACGGATCACCATTAGAGAGATTTTGTATGCAGTGTTGAGCTATGGTAGCTTGGGAGGTATTCTTCACTAGCTCGGTGCCTTAGCTTGTGTGTAATGTTCCCAAGGAATTAATTGGCCCAAGGGACGAAGTAGCCTATCGATCCCTATAGGATATAGTCCTCGATAAAGGGGAAAACCCCAAAATACCCAATGTTTGGGCAAGTTTGGGGCAGCTGGGGCAAAAAAGCCCAAAGTTGGGGTTCCATGTGAACCTCACTCAATTAATTAAGAAGAAAAATCCCCTCAAGGAAATCTATAAATACAAGAGGGTAGGATTCATTTGGATCATTAATGGATTGGATTATTTGTCTCTGTTTTCTTTGAGCCTGAGGCTCTAAGGATTTTAAGACCCCATTTTTTCCTTGGACTTGTTTCGGTGGAGGTGATCCCACCCTACCGAGTCACTTCTCCTTTTATGTTAAAATTGGCAACTAGGGCCAAACTCCATGTGTGTCATCTTATTTATCATCTTATTTATGGCAGCTGATATTTTTCTTGGATCCCTCTCATTGAGAGGTGTAGGATTGATCTAAAGACAATTTGTCAAGGTCGGCCAGCAACTAAATAACACCCACATGCTAAGTTACCGGATCCAGCAGGGGGAGGGCCAAGATCCCCGGATCTGCAGATCCGATCCGGATCCAGATCCACCTAAATATGCAGAAAATACGGCATGCAGGCAGATCAGCGAAATTAGGAAATGAATCCCTGTCAACTGAAACGGATCACAAGCCCTGAAATGGATGTTTGGAGTTAAATCGAAATTCTGTAGCAGCTATATGGTAGCCGGACATCTTTTCTTGTTGCACGAAAAAATCCAGTGCTCTATGCTTTCTCGATCATTCGTCATGCCGGCGGAAACAACTACGGGTGCATACGTCATGCCGGCAGAAACAATTACGGGCCCTGAAACGGGTGTTTGGAGTTAAATCGAAATTCTGTAGCAGCTGTATGGTAGCTGGACATGTTTTCTTGTTGCACGAAAAAACCCAGTGCTCTTGATCATTCGAGATGCCGGCAAAAACAGCTACAGGTCCATACGTCATGCCGGCAGAAACAATTACGGGTCGTCTCATGAGCCATTTTAATTTTGATTTAATCGATTTTTTTAAGCTATAATTTTATTCCATTGATACGAATTTTGATGGGTTGCTATGGCGTTGTTTTCAATTTTAAACCAAATTTTGAAAAAAATAATAAAACAGTGAAATTTTGTTGGAATGCACGAAAATTTGCCCAAAATATAAAGAAAATCAAATCCGTTAGCTTAACACGTGGTGTAAACCAATAGGCAATAAGACAATCTTTATGTCAATAGTCAATACGATAAAAGAAAAATTACAATATTATTACAGCGTTATGTTTATATATAAAATACAGTAATTATAAATATTTGATTACAATGAAAATATATATTATGTTTATAAAATATTTTTTTTACACATATATCAAATTAATTATTTTAATTATTTTTTTTTGGGATATATACCCAAAAATTGAAATATCTTAGTAGATATATCTTACTTTATGGATTACTTAGAAAATAGTTAAATGTGGGTTTTTTTCGAAATTTTTAATCTTTATTTAAATTACTCAGTTTTAATTTTATGTAGTAGTCTCATTGTTTAATTGTTTTATTTTTTCAATATATTTTGGTGATTTTTTTTGTTTAAATTTATTTAAATTTTGACCAAATTCTGTTGGAATTGTTAATTTGATTTGTCACTAGTGTTTCATACATTTTATGGGATTGAACTTATTTAGACATTTAGAAAATCATTTTAAACCAAAATATACCTCTAACCAAAAATATATTTTATTTAATTCCAACCAAATTTTTAAAACATGTAATAATTAAACAATACATAATTTTATTGAGAGAGTATGCATCATTTCAGTGTTTCAGTCTTCATATTTATAATATATTTAATGGCTTTAGTCATCATATTTATAATATATTGAATGGTTTCAGTTCCAGAAGTGTTTGATGGTTTCAGGGAGTATTTGACTTTTGAACTCTAAAGTGTTTTTTTTTTTTTTTTAATTTAAAAAATATTATTATATTTTTTTTGTACTTGATGTATCCTTGCCGTCTCCGGATCCTGGATTTTCAAAAAACTAGCGGATCTAGATCCGTATCCGTATGCGTATCCAAATCCAAATCTTGGTAACTTAGCCCACATGTGCTCAATGTTTTAGTATAAAGGGAGATGACTTGAGAGCAATGTTTTAAAACTCCGACTCCGACTCCGACTCGGCCGAGCAATGACTCCGACTCCGACTCCGAAACGGTAATGACTCGGCCGGCTCGTTTTCAATGACTCGGTCGTTGTAAAAAATACATTAAATATTTAGTTTTTTTATAAAAAAACATAATTTTGAAGATTTTAAACATAATTTTAAAGATTTTCATTCATATTTCCAAACACACAGCATTATAATATAGATGGAAGACAACATATGATCAAAGTAGGCTCATGAACCAATCCATTATATCAAAATGGTACCCAATGGATAGGAAAATAACCTTATCAAGGTTTCAATTGCTTGTCGATAACAATTTGATGGTTGAAAATATTGAGTGTCATGCTCCTAGACTAAGAGACTTACCACTAGAACCTAATGGATAGGAAAAAAATCTTATCAAGGTTTCAGTTGCTTGTCGATATCCTAATATCGAATGGTTCGTCACTAAAGTATTTGTTTTGTGCAGTTTATACTTATAGATGTCAATCTATGCAATCATACAATGTGTTTTCTATGGCACCTCCACACTAGAGATGCCTCACATGCAAATACCTTTGATGTCTAATACATGAAATTTTTTGAAACACATTGACCACCTTTTATCATTCTCAACATTGATGTAATTCTTCCTCACTTTATCTTATGTTTGGATTCTCTATGAAATTTGAATAAGTCATTTTCTTTCACTGATTATCCCTTAAAAGTTAAAAGCCAATTGCTACCAGAAAATAGATATTTACAATGTCACATAAAAATTAGAGCCAATGAGTGTTTTCTGATTTGAATATGATAATAAATGGAGTATTAAAACATATCCAAGCAAAATGTATTTACAGCAAATGCAAAACCCCAAAAAGTCTTAATCATGCATTCATAGAGGGGATTTTTGCATGCAAACTTATCACTAAAAACTTGAGCAAAGAATGGACCTGGCAAACTTATAACTGTTTGAACTATATGAGATATGCTTTCCGCAGCACGAAGTTTTTAGTTTTTAATATTTGTTATGAATACCATTAGGCAACCAGTGGAAAAACAAATTTAAAATCCATAAAAAAATCAGTTAAATGCTGCATTTGCGTGAGGGTACCATGCCACGTTGACTCGGCCGTTTCATAGTGGAAACGGTCCGTTTCGGCCAAGTCAGCAATGACTCGGCCGAGTCATTGCTGACTCGGCCTTCCGAACCGAGTTAACCACCGTTTCAAATGGGAGCCCATCAACCCAGATCAACCCGGCCGAGTCAATGTTGACTCGACCGTTTCTTAAAACACTGCTTGAGAGTCATTTCACACACACTTCACTCTTGATTTCTCTCCACTCGCTTTGGGTTTTAGTGGAAGAGAAATCTAGGAGAGGAAGCCCTAATGGAGATCAGATCTCAGCCATGGAAAGAGGCCCTAGATGCAGTCCTAAAGAAGCCCTAACGTTGTCCTAAGGAAGCCTTAAGGTTGTCCTAAGGAAGCCCTAGACACCGTCCTAAGGAAGCCCTAGACGCAGTCCTAAAGAAGCCCTAACGTTGACCTAAGCAAGCCCTAGACATTGTCCTAAGGAATCCCTAGATGCTCTCCTAAGGAAGCCCTAGCCGCAGTCCTAGAATATCCTAGACGCAGTCATCTAAATGAGATTTGTTCACACTAGGGTAGGCCGCATTTCATAAGGGAAATTTTGGGCTGGATGAACAGTTAAGCACTGTCGTGTGCCCTAACCAGTCCCGGAAATTACAGCAGTAATGAGGTGACAAACAGCAGTGTTTGTATGGTGTGTTGGCAGCTAAGTCACAGGACACGTCCCCCAGGGTCCCGTGTCCCGTATTTTACGTATTGGACACGAAAACGGCCCTAATACGTGTCGAATACGATTTTAACCGTGTCATGAAAACTTGAATACGTATTCGTCGTTTTCCTTCGTGTCCTAAATGTAGCATACGCGTATTTGGTTTGTCGAATACGTTGCCCTAACGTATTTCGACGTGTTGAATACGTACTGGGAAAAAAACAAAAATTAAAGCCTACGCGTTGGTCTATTCCAGGTTATTTTCGTCTGGAGCTGTGAGCAAGGTGTTTGCCTTTGAAGTGTGCAACGTTCAAGACCGTAAACCTGGAAATTTTGACATACTTGGCAACAAATATTTTTAGTGAATATGAAAATATATATATATATATATAAATATTGACATACTTGGCAACAAATTCACTGGAAATTTCCAGTGAACATCCAAACAGTAAAATTGTGACCAATACTCACCCCTCTTTTGCTAGAAGTTTACATACGTTTTGTAACTCTGGCTCAGAAAGATGCGAAAAAATGTCACGTGGATGTGTAGCCTTGTTGACACCGGAAATAGAGGCCTCAGAAACACCATTTGTTTTAGTTTCCACATCACTCTTGTGAATCTCAGTTTCAGGTCTGGTTGTAGAACATTCATCCCTTTCAGTATTTAAAGCCAGATTAGACACCATTTCAGGCATAGCTTGAGTTTCTTTCCCCATATTCAAAACATCCTCTCCATATGAAGAATGTAATTCATCCTTGAGTTCAACATTCTTGAGAACCACATTGAGAAGATCCATGACCTGTATGGCATAAAGTAAATGATGGCATCAACCAACACATTTGGAAAACTGTAGTTTAGTTATGGGTACAGCCAAGTTTTTAATGAATATTAAATACAATACCATGTTCAGCAACTGCATAAAAACAGTTGAATCACAAGGAGGACAAGCTAAATCTAATGAAAAGTAGAACAATACATGCTCCAAGTGACTACTGCTTCGTAAGACAAGTGGCTCATTAAGAAGTTTTAGAAGCACAGCCAGAGATATTTCTCCTTTCTGGGAGCCATCCAAAGACCACGAAACGCACTTTTTGTCTAGTAACTTTTCTTTCCCTTTAGCTTTCTTCAACTCTAAAGTTGTCCTACATGATGACTCCAGTGTTGAACATGGTTCCATATAAACTAGAAGATTTGCAACAGATAAACGATTTGTTGCCAAGTATGTCAAATTTTTTAGTGAATATGAAAATATATATATATATATTTTAAATATATATAAAACGTGTCCCCTGTGTCCTGTTTCCAGGTCGCTGCGTTTCGTATTGAATACTCGTATTTACGTGTCCTCCGTGTCTCGTGTCCTCGTGTCATGTGACTTAGGTTGGCAGCAAAGGAAGATGGGACAGCAAGGTCACATGGTGCAGCAAAGAAAGATGGGACAGCAAGGTCACACGGTGCAGCAAAGGAAGATGGGACAGCAAGGTCACATGGTGCTGCAAACACAAATAGGACAGCGAGCAATCATATGAGCAGCAGTCACTAACAGTGGGACAGCAGTGCTAGGAATGTGACAACAATGTGACCCATGAAGATTGAATGCATGATAGTGCAGCAAGATGCATAGGCAGCATGATAGCAATGATGGTATGGTACAACAATGTTACAATGACAGCATGTCAGCAACAATGTTACAATGACAGCATGATAGCAACAATGTTACAATGATGGCATGGTACAGCAATGTAAGAATGGGTCAGCAGCAAAGGCATGCTTACAATAATACAATGAAACAACAATATGGTAAGCAGGTGCAGTAAGCACATGGTGGCAAGCATGTTGCAGCAAGCACATGGGACAGTATGGAAAACATGGTGCAGCAATGGCACATGATGGTACATAATGCAGTACAGCAATGGGTACAGTCGTGATTGATGAAGCATGATGAGATGCAGCATAGTGATGATGGATGCAGCATGGTGCAGCACAGTGAGGTGCAGCATGATGATGAGGAGCAGCACAATGATAGGTGCAGCTTGGTGATGGAGTCACCTGGGAGAATCAGTTGAAGCAGCATGTCTTCAACTAATTCCAACTACCTCATGTATCATCTACTTAGAGATGATCTATGCTCTTATTTAGATAAGTCAAAGAGTTGACTTTTGTTGCATATGTACCATGTCTCTCTCTTTGTTGAACTATTGAAGAACATATAAGAAGAATTGATCAAGGGTTTCCCCACATTGGGGTTTGTCCCTGGCTAGCGCCACATCTTGTCTCCTCTTGTCTTGGCTTGTCTTTTGCGATTTATGTTTATGTTGTATCTGCAATTTACTATTATGCTGATGTGATTGCTAATGGAAACGATCTTGAGCTAACTATGAAAATTGAAATAAATTGCTCTAAGCATAGAACATACATAAAATTAACATGGTATCAAAGTTGAGGTGAAGACAAAGCCCAAGCAAGAGTGAAAGAGCAGTCACCGAAGACAGTTGGGTAAGGACAAAAGGCTCAGTGGATTCCTTGTCCCTCTTCAAATTCACCAAGGGTGAATTTGAAGCAGAGAATATTATCAAAATGGCACAGTGGAAGCTTCTGATGGCCTACCTAAAGATCACTTCAATGGGAAGTTTGGATCTAAGGGTGGAAGGAAAGGCAGATGCCTTGTTTGTAATAAGTTTGGCCATTATGCGAAGGAGTGTCTGAATGGTAGGGACACATCACTTGATGATGATAACAAATAACAAATATTCCAGGGGCATCTTCAATGATCAGAGGAATGACAGGTAATGCGTCATCAAGGAAATAGTTGACTCTTCAAAGAAAGCAAGAAACCCCAGGTATGGAGAATCAAATGTTGTTTAATAAGATAATGAAGCGTTATCTTATATTGGCCCTTTCCTTCAGGCTCTTTGGGAATTTGGCTTATTGATTGTAGTACTTCAAGGCACTTCATCAGATAGAAGGGTGCTCTCTCTAATTTGGTAGAGATGGAAACAATCGTGGGATTATACTTGGAGTCGATGCCATCTATCCCGGAAAGGGTGTAGGGAATGTTACCCCTCAATTGGAAGAGGGTAACTCGATTCATTTAAAAGAATCTCTTCATTTACCTGATCGCAAGAAGAACCTGGAAGTCAAAGGTTTCAGGGTGGCATTCATCGATGGAAAGGTATGTGTATGAAAATGGAATTTTCAAAGATACTTTTAAGTTCAGGGCTGGCAGTTTGTATCAAGTTGCACGATGGTCCATTGGGGACCATATCAGTTGACACATCTCATCTATAGCACTAGAGATCTACTTATGGGGCCCTACCCGATGTAAGTCAGATGGTGACAGGGATGCCTGAATTCAAGAAGAGCATGAAGGTACATGTCTGAGATGTACCAAAGGAAAATCTTACAAGGGGACCATTCCCCTCATGTAGCAGGTCCATAGGTTTGCAACAACCCGAGGGGTTTGAGATTCATGATCGGGAATCTCATGTATGCAAGTGGAAGAAAGCCCTCTATGGCTTGAAGCAAACTCCCCGGGCTTAATATGAGAGGATTTATAGCTATCTAATAAAGCTGAGATTCACTAGAAGTGAAGCCGATCCAAACCATTGGTTGAAGGTTGTGGATGATAGACCTCTCATATCGGCACCTTCTGAGGATGACCTCTTTCTCACAAGTGCAAACCCTCTCAGTTACAAAAGTAAGAGGGAGTTGGATTCCGGATTTAAAATGATGAACTGCTAGCCCTTGACTACCTCGATGGATCTTAACTTTGAGAAGTTATGTGGTAGGGATGTCGGACCTGTTTTGGGAAATGCCTCTGAGTTTCACGAACTCATACTAGCATTGATGTTCTAGGTGAACACCCATCTAGATATATGTTTTGTAGTTAGCATGTTGGCTCATATTTGGTTGAGCCTCACTGGATTGATGCCAAGAATCACTTGAGATATCTTCAAGGCACAATCTCTCATGAATTGAGAAACAATGTCGGAAATGTGAAGCTGCGTGATTACTCTAATGATGATTAGGTAGGCAGTGTGAAGGATCGCAAGAGCACTTCTGGGTGCTAACTCTCTTTGCGTTCTGCTCGATATCCTGGATGAGCAGGAAGTAGAAGACGATTGCTTTGATCACCGTTGAGATCAACTACATAGCTACGAGTATGATCTCATGTGAAGCTGCCTGGTTGTGGAATCTCTTCAATGAGCTGTTTGTACACATGATGGATACCACCGTGATCTTCAGTATCAACCAGGGAAGGATTCGATTGTTGAGTAATCTCATATTCTATGATTGCTCCAGCATATAGACATTAGATGCTATCTTATCTAGGATATGGTAGTTATGAATTTATTTGTGTTATAAGACAATTCGTCAAGGTCGGCCAGCGACTACATAACACCCACATGTGCTCAACTTTTTAGTATAAAAGGAGATGACTTGAGAGTCATTTCACACACACTTCACTCTTGATTTCTCTCCACTCACTTTGGGTTTTAGTGGAAGAGAAATCTAGGAGAGGAAGCCCTAATGGAGATCAGATCTCAGCCATGGAAAGAAGCCCTAGACACAGTCCTAAAGAAGCCCTAACGTTGTCCTAAGGAAGCCCTAACGTTGTCCTAAGGAAGCCCTAGACAGTGTCCTAAGGAAGCCCTAGACGTTGTCCTAAGGAAGCCCTAGCCTTAGTCTTAAGGAAACCCTATCCGTAGTCCTAGAATACCCTAGACACAATTATCTAAATGAGGTATGTTCACACTAGGGTAGGCCACATTTCATAAGGGAAATTCTAGGCTAGATTTGAGGACGGTTAGGGATTGTTGTGTGCCCTAACCAGTCCCAGAAATTACAACAGTAATGAGGTGACAAACAGCAGCGTTTGAATGGTGTGTTGGCAGCAAAGGAAGATGGGATAGCAAGGTCACATGGTGCAACAAAGGAAGATGGAGAGCAAGGTCACATGGTGTTGCAAACACAAATGGGACAGCAAGCAATCATAGGAGCAGCAGTCACTAATAGTGGGACAGTAGTGCTAGGAATGTGACAGCAACATGACCCATGAAGTTTGAATGCATGATAGTGCAGCAAAATGCATGGGCGGCATGATAGCAATGATGGCATGGTACATCAATGTTACAATGATAGCATGATAGCAACAATGTTACAATGACAGCATGATAGCAACAATGTTACAATGATGGCATGGTACAGCAATGTAACAATGGGTCAGCAGCAAAGGCATGCTTACAATGAAACAACAGTATGGTAAGCAGGTGTAGTAAGCACATGGTGGCAAGCATGGTGCAGCAAGCACATGGGACAGTATGGCAAACATGGTGCAACAATGACACATAATGTTACATGATGCAGTGCAGCAATGGGTATAGTCAAGATTGATGAAGCATGATGAGATGCAGCATAGTGATGATGGGTGCAGCATGCTGCAACACAGTGAGGTGCAGCATGATGATGAGGAGCAACACAATGATAGGTGCAGCATGGTGATGGAATCAGTTGGGAAAATCAATTGAAGCAGCATGTCTCCAACTGAGTTCAGCTACCTCATGTATGACCTACTTAGAGATGATCTATGCTCTTATTTAGATAAGTCAAAGAGATAACTTTTGTTGTATATGTACTCTCTCTCTCTCTCTCTGTTGAACTATTGAAGAACATATAAGAAGAATTGATCAAGGGTTTCCCCACATTGGGATTTGTCCCTGGCTAGCACCACATCTTGTGTCCTCTTGTCTTGGCTTGTCTTCTGCGATTTATGTTTATGTTCTATCTGCAATTTACAATTATGTTGATGTGATTGCTAATGGAAAAGATATTGAGCTAGCTGTGAAAATTGAAATAAATTGCTCTAACAATAGAACATACCTAAAATTAACCTTTTTTCTTTTCCTTTTTTGTTCTAGCAATATGGAATTCATCATACAAAGAGCTGCTAGGCATCTTGAAACAAATCTGCGAGGCATGGACAAATTTCTCTAAGGTTAATTGTCTAGACAGATCGTAGTTCTGGTGGAACCTTCTGAAAACTCACCTGAAGCATGCCACATTTTCCCTAAGGCTGGTAAAGTGAAGTACTATTGGAGTTAGGTGAAATTTGTTAGTCTAAGTCACATTGAAATCAGCCCATGTGGAGAATGGCATAGAAAGTTTGGCCATCTTCATTTCAAAATCCTTCCAACTCTAAGTTCTATAGTAGAAGGAATCCCCGCACTGAAAGAAGATCATGAAGGAGTATGCAAAGGATGTGCATTGGGTAAGAATACCAAGAGACCATTTGGAAGCAATGTTTCATGGTCAAAAGAAATCTTGGATCTTATTCATTCCGATGTTTGTGGTCCTATGACTCCAAAATCACTTGGAGGTCATCAATATTATGTCACATTAATAGATGATCATTCAAGGAAAACTTGGGTTTACTTGATGAAATCCAAGGACGAAGTATTTACAAAATTTCAAGAATTCAAAGCTGAAGTAGAAAACTTTACAGAAAGGAAAATCAAGATACTAAGATCCGATAATGGAGGAGAGTATACATCCAAGGAAATTATAGCTTTCTATGACGAATCTAGGATTAAGAGGGAGTTGATAGTCCCATATAACCTGGACAAAATGGAGTTGCAGAGCAAAAGAACCAATTAATTGAAGAAAGTGTAAAAGCAATGTTGCATGATCAAGATTAACTGAAATTTCTGTGGGGAGAAGCCACGAAAACAGTTGTATATATTAAAAATTAAAGTCCCCAGGGGACCTAAAAGGGACAACAACTAGGTCAAAGGAAATGATGGAGACTTAACCCACTGTCACCTCAGCTAAGACTTCCTACTCTATACGGACTTTCACCAATGGGAGGAGACTCGATATATAGAAAGTCACTTGTGAAGGATGAATCAACAAATGGATGTGAAGTGACATTAATGACCCTTTTCCTAGAAGGAGGTTAAGAATGGAGCTTGCTTGCTCTTCAATCAAGGTACAAAGTTTTCTAGGAGAAGGACGTGAAGATTTATGGGCTAGGTTTAAGGAATATGCCTTGTAAAGGAGTTTCCCAATCCCTAAAATCCTATTGAACTTGACTTCCCAAGTGGTTCTTGAAGAATTAACTTTTCAAAGGAATGGGACCACACAGGACCAAGTGGACCCAGCCTAAGTTAAGGGGAGGGAGTTTAGCAACCATTGATGATCTTAACCCGAACAAGGAAGGGGAAAGGATCAAAACAAGAGCTTTCACTTAGATGATGATCTTAACCCGAACAAGGAAGGGGAAAGGATCAAAACAAGAGCTTTCACTTAGAGGTGTCAAATTGGTCCTATCAGGTACTAGCCCATGGAACACCAGGGAAAAGTTTGATCTTAGAGCTAGTGCTTGGGATATCTCACAATCCCACCATCGGAATTTCTTCAAATTTGGAGGAGACATTGAGGACACACCAACGCAGTAGAGGATAGGACATAGAACTTCTTCTATGGTTACTTTGTCAGAAAAGTGATGCCCTAGGTGGCCCAGCGTGGCTAGACCTAGAATGAAGAGGGAAAGGTGAACAAAAATGTTCTTTGAGTGACCACCTATTGGTAGACCAATGCCTAATCCCCTAGGGAGAATGGAGTCTAGGAGAATCATGAGAAATGACTTTGTTTCTCGGTCAAGGAGGCCTCAAGGACTACTTCGCTTGGTCGTTAGGGCAAGAAGAAGTGACCTTAAAGATTTATACTTCGCTTTGCAAAAAGAGATGGTTTATCAAGATAAATTCAATGGTAGAATTATCCCTAGGTGTTAATTTTAGGTATGTTCTATGCTTGGAGCAATTTATTTCAATTTTCACAGTTAGCTCAATATTTTTTCCAGATTAGCAATCACATCAGCATTAAAGTAAACTATAGATAGAACATAAACATAAATCGTTGAAGACAAGCCAAGACAAGAGGACACAAGATGTGGTGCTAGCCAAGGACAAACCCCAATGTGGCGAAACCCTTGATTAATTCTTCTTATATGTTCTTCAATAGTTCAGCAAAGAGAGAGACATAGTACATTTACAACAGAAGTCAACACTCTGACTTATCTAGATAAGAGCATAGATCATCTCTAAGAAGATGATACATGAGATCAGTTGAAGACATGATGCTTCAACTAATTCTCCAAGGTGACTCCTTCACCTATCATTGTGTTGCATCTCATCATCATGCTGCACCTCATCGTGTTGCACCATCCTGCACCCTACGCTGCAATGTTGTCCCATGTGCCATTGTTGAACCATGTTGTCATACAACATGTCTCATGTGCTTGCCACAGCTATCCATGTTGTCCATGCTTGCCATGTTGCACCATGCCTGCCATGCTATCCATGCTTTCCATGTTGCACCATGTTGTCCATGTTTGTTGTCCCATTGTGCCACTGCTGCACAATGTCATTATTGTCCCATTGTGCCATTGCCTCATTGAACATTGTGGCACAATATCATTGTTGCTAGTACTAATGTACCATCACGGCTTGTTATCCCAGCAACCCAGCATTGTTGTTGTCCCAACATACTTACACTGCTCTAAATATGTATGTACCATTGCCTAGTTGTCCTAATTTTATTGTTGTAGCAATTGTACCTAACAGTCATGCCCAAAACAATGTTGTTCTGGGCATATAGAGCTCTTAATACTTCCTTCAGCTCACAGTTCTAGGGTCCTTGACTGCAACAATCATGGATTGGTTAGGATACTTCCAACAACCCTTCAATCTGCCCAAAAGTGCCCTCCTTTACTACCACTGCCCTTCTAAAAGAGGAGGATACCCTATAATGCATTTTCTGGGCAGTCTATCCCTCATCAACAACTTCAGCCTTCCTTTGTTTGTTGCGGCTTTCTATATCAAGTCTCCTCTTGAATGCGGCAGCCCATCACTCTTCCAAATGATCTTAAAACAGTCCTTATTGTTGCGGCATAAGGCCTACGGTTAGGGCACCCCTGGACAATGACTATGGCACAAACTGTACTGTGGATTTAGCCTCATACATCAGCGTTTAGGGCTTGTCTTCCACGTATAATTAGGCCTCATCCTTGGCTGCGGCTAGGGCACGTTGAGACCTCCTTTATACATCATTCATCTATGTCTATAGTGTTGCGTTAGTCCTTCTATTCTCTGCGGCTAGGGCACAACATGAACCTCCTTTCTCTGCGGTTAAATGTCTTTTCCTAGGATGGCGTTTAAGGCTTTTAAAGACAACTGCTTAGGGTCTCTTCTAGACCTACGTTTAGGGGAGTTAGGACTTCTCCTTGCTGTGCTATAGAATTCTCCTTCATGACTACATTAAGGCTTCTTTATTGACTGTGTTAGGGCTTCTTCATTAGGGCAGTGTAGATCCTAGGGCACTCCCTCTAGATCTCTCCTTCATCAAATCCCAAAACAGAATGAAGGGATATCACAACAGTGTGTGTGTGAAAATGACTTGAAGGCCACCTCTATTTATACTAAAACGTTGAGCACAAGTGGGGGCAGTTTGGTTGCTGGTCGACCTTGTCGAATTGTCTTATAACACAAATAAATTCATAACTCCATGAATACTTATCGGAATCAGATGATATTTAGATCAATCCTACACCTCTCAATGAGAGGAATCCAAGAAAAATACCAGCTGCCATAAATAAGATGACCCACATGGAGTTTGGCCCTAGTTGCCAATTTTAACACTAAGAGATTTCAATCAACATTGCATTGCCCATACATTGAGAGATGTTATATAGAAACAATAATTCCACAATTTTGCAATTATGCAATGCAGCAATTAGCCCTAGTATAGTGAAAATCCTATTCCAATGCATATGACAAAGTAAAACAAGAATAGCATTAAATGTGTGTACTTACATTTAAGAGAACATATCCAACCATCAAGATATTTTCCAATAAAGAAGCTCCAAGATAAGAAAGTCCAATCCAAACATCAAAATTCATCCATGCTCCAATTCATCCTCCAAGAAGGAAGTGCGAAATTCTCAAGAGAGAATGATCCAATCCAAGTGATGATACAAAATGAATTCATGTTTCTCGTATTTATACACTCATTAGGAGTTTGAATTACCTAATTTGAGCCTACATTAGCCTATCAAATAAAAATAATGTGCAAATAGCTGACTTTTGGTGACAAGCCCACCAAACTAGCTCCTAAACAAAATAACAAGCCTCCCAAGAGGTCGAATGATCAATAATGCATGTCGTTGAGCTCTCTAAGAGGCTTGATGAAGTCCATAAGGGCCAAAATGATGATTTGGACTTTTAAAAGTAATGGACAAGGGGTTGGCCCCTTGTTCTCCACATAATAAACTTGTGGTGCTCCCAATGGCGGTGAGGGCACACAAGTGACTTCGTGGGTCTCCAAGTACGTCTAAGATGTTTGCAGATCATTTTGTAAGGGCTCAGATGATGGTGTAAGTGATGCCACATCAACATGGTACAATGTGGGGTTAGTTGGGCAAAGGTGAACCAAGTGCATCTTCCTCGTCCAATTGGTGAATCTCGAGAAATCTTTGAACATCTCTAAGGATCCATGGAGTGTTATCTACTATTGTGGAGGCCCATGACTCTCAACACACACCCTGCATGTGCCAATGTAGCCCTCTGGAAGGTTAGGACCTTGTATAGGGAGACCAAACCCAAGATGGAGACCACCTACAATTTAGTGTAAGATCCAATGTGTCCCCTAGCCTTCCAGTACAACAAGTCATCAAGGAACTCGAGTAAAAGAGCTTACAAACCATGGACAACAAGTGGGGACTTCATAATGGCATGCCCTTCCATAGTGGGCTTTGGCATGTGCTAATGTCTCCAAGCTCCAAATGGGGTTAACCAAGTATCCTATTAGGTGGTTTTTGCTTCTAAAGGGGATAGTATGTCCAAGGTACATCCTTCAAAGGGTGGTGGCATGTGACAAAGAGATGAATGGAGTAGGGAATGAAGAGAGCAGCCCTGGGTCATATGTTGGGATACAAAGGTAGCTAATACAAGGGAAACCCACACTTGGGTATATAATGTATAGGAGGGAGCAGGGTTGCAGGGGAGCGCCCCCCGCCCTCTCGCTCCCGCTCCCAATTCGCGCTCCGAGCGGGAGCGTCTCAGGAGCGCGCCCCCTTAAAAAAACGTTCCTTGCGTTTTCGGGAACGTTTAGCTTTTTCTGCAAAAAAAAATTGCAGTAATGTTCCAAATGCAATTTGTTTTCAACGAAACAAATAAGTTTTGAGTGGAGCACCGTAATGATCAATTCTATGGCCTTAGTATTGATAAGCGATTCATGGTAATGTTAAATTCTTAAAATAAAAGTGACATTCTCCTTAATCTTCATTTTCATCATTTTACTTAAATTTTTAACATTACCATGAAATGACTCAAGATGTTTGAGAGTAGTTCCGACCTCATTGGCTTTCGTATGGAGAAATTAGAATTTTAGATTTCATTCAAAATCCAGCAGACTTATCAATTTTTCAGGATTTCAGGATTGGGGGATTGCAATGTTTCCATTGAATTTTGTTATGTATTAGGGTATGGAACTCGTATTTAATCAAGAGCACCAATCCCTCTATGTACCTTGATGTTAGTGACATCGGTTGTCAAACTCTTTTATCATGACCCTCCTAAAAATGTCCGCATCACTCAAACAAAATCTTGACTTGACATGCTATGCTTTTTCTATCTTATGTTAATGCTTAGAGGGTGATATTAATGACAAAGATCCTGATTTTCCAACCGGACTAAAAAATTAGACACTTCTAGTGGTGGCAAGAGGCCCAAGCATAAGCAATAGATAATAGATTTACTTGTCTTTTATAGTCTCTAGTAGTTTTTATAACTATTGACTCTTTCATATTTATTATGATAATTTTTTAAACAATATATGACAATTTAAGTTTGAAGTTGGCAATTATAACTCATTAGTAATGAATTATGAATATGATGCTTCATGAAAGTTGAAAGTTGTTTAATTTCATGTTAGATATTATTTGTTGTAATGGTTACACTTAGCTTACAAGTACAACTTTGGTGATCAATGATGATAAATGTAATATATTGAATTTTGAAAGCTTGAAACTTTAAGATTGATGAATCATGGGACTCAAGATGTTGTATGTTACTATGTTACTAACTTGTGGACGTGGTTGATGAAGATTATAGCTTCTAGATGATTGTTGTTATATGGTTCAATCTGTGTTTTTAATGTTTTTTATATCTAATTCATCATCCTACATGTTTTGTTGACAAATATGCATCAAAATATTATATATATATATATATATATATATTAAACGCTCTGGGATTCGCTCCCAAACCGGGAGCTTCTGAAAATGTCGCTCCCGCTCCTAAGTAACCCTGGGAGAGAGCAATCATGGTACATGAGGTGCCCTAGCCTTGATTTTTCCACCCTTCTTTATATGCCTTTTGCCTTTTATGATTTTTCTTTAATTCACTGCTCGAGGCTCAAGGAGTAAGAGCATGATGTGTGAGATATAGAAGTGGATACCCCCTTTAACGTAGGGTGGTTCATTCCCCACCAGGGGTTGGGACAATCATGGGTTCGTGAATGATAAGGGAGGCTTATCTAGGGCTTGTAGGAATCAGGGTGATGGCCATAACGATGGGGTAGATCTCATAAATTGGTTTTTGCCCACGTGCTAAATGTGTTTGTCCCGACGATCTTTTGCATTTTGTTGTACATTTTCCTGTTGAATGTAGCCAATTATGCTTTTACTTTTCTTTTCAGCTCCATCAACCTCCAGAGCATCATTCCAAGCCCGACCCAAGGTGTGGGCAAGGGGAAGGGGAAGGTTAAACCTATGTGGACCCAGTGGAAGAATGTGGACCCAGGTGGGAGAAATGATGAATGGGGTTATGACGAGTGGAAAGGGAGTAATACATATGGATTTGGGAGTGGCACCATGCAACCAAAATCGGGGTTTCCCATGTAGTATGTGTTTGTCGTGGCCATCTTTTGCATTTTGTTGTACATTTTCCTATTGAATGTGGCCAATTATGCTTTTACTTTTCTTTTCAGCTCCATCAACCTCCAAGGCATCATTCCAGGCCCGACCCAAGATGTGGGCAAGGGAAAGGGGAGGTTAAACCTATGTGGACCCAGTGGAGGAATCTGGACCCAAGTGGGAGAAATGATGAATGGGGTTATGATGAGTGGAAAGGGAGTAATATATATGGATGAGGGAGTGGGACCACGTAACCAAAATCGGGGTTTCCCATGTAGTACCATCCCTAAAGCCCAAGGGTTAGTAAAAGAGATTCCACAGGACTAGGGTCCAAGCTTAACATCTAAAAGAGATCTAGGGGACAAGAGCATAGACCTAGCCCGCTCTTTCCGTAGAATCCCCCCATTAATCCATGCCCAGAAGTATCCATGACAAGCAAACTACAATACTCAATTACCAAATGACAAGGCAGATATTTAGGTTCGAGAGTCCCACCTTCAAACATACGATCATGGCAGGTGGGCGTGGGACCACATGGCTAGCTCAAGTGGCATGAAATGGCCCAACGAGCTAGTTGGTGGCTACAAGGAGCTGTTGGTTATTGGCTAAGGACCATCTTGGAGAAAAAAATTCCCCTAGGGATATCACCCACAAAATGGTCGGTAACACCTCCAAGGACTCCAATGCTCCTCCTAAGCCATGTGCTCCACTAGATCCACTTCCCCTACATGGCCACTATCAAAACATAAAGGTAAGGAGTGCCCATGTCAACTCCATGCCTCCATGCACACGCACAAGCTACCCCACCCTATCTAGGGCTCAACACCCTCCCTTCTGTTTTATATTATGTGGGCAATTTGGAAAACGAGGACCTCGGTCATTTCTTAATATATGCCCCCAATATAATGAGAGCAAGTATACAAATTGTGGGTTATTTTAGAGAGATGGGTCGTATAGATAAAAGTATTAAAAAAATGATTATTTCTCTGCCACATAACGATCTACAATTTCTTACTGGCTACTTTCACAAGGCAACATAGTCAAACAGACGTGGCTATAGAGGCCTAATCTTCCTAGAGAGAAATCTATGTTTTAAATTGTATCGGGGTGGAGGAAGAGGAACAAATTCGAAAGTCGAGCTAATTGCACTTTGGGGAACTTTAATTTTTGCTAAGAATGTGGGGGTGACTTCTCTGAATGTATTTAGGGATTCAAACACTTTGGTAGAATGGGCAAATGAGCAAGGTGCTTTAAATGCCTCCTCACTGGAACATTGGAAGGACAAGTCTATGCTTTTACCAATTCCTTTAGTTTTATTTCCTTTACGCATATCTATAGGGCGAACAATCATGGGACAGATGATATGTCTAAAAAGGGCTAGGATATACAACCAAGGATTATCTACATTGAATAGTATGAAGAAGATGCTCTCATAGTTGTTGGGAGATTTCCTATTTTCTAATATTCTAGGGAAAATGTTTTTTGTTTGTTGTTTTGTATTTTGTAGTTTGTGTACAGTGGAATATGGTGGTTATCTTTTGAATTTTTTGCTTAATATGTAGTTATGATCCATAAGTGGCAATTTTGATATTTGCTCGTGTGATGTAACAGATTAGAGCCAATAGTGTTGTTTGTGCACATATTTTGTATGATGCTTAAAAATAGTGCACATACGTTCTTAATGTAAACTCTTATAAATTCATATTAGATGTTAGTTTTTTTCTTTTTGAAAAAAAAAAAACCTCCTTTGGAACGTCAAACACTCTTCCTCCAATAGAACTTTTTCTTTAAGAAAGCAACCTACCCCATGTGGCTAACATGTACAATGTTACCAAGTTGTAAGAAGATCTCAAACACTCCATGGAAGAATGTCATGCAAGCATAAAATTGAGGTCAAATAATGACCGAGTAAGCCATCTCCAATGTATAGAGGCAAATCCATCGTAGACCATCCAAGGGTTGATCATACACCATGTATAGCAAAACTCAAGAAACACCACACAACATGGTCTAATACCTTTGGAGTAAACCCAAAGGCTAATGTTATAAACATAATAATTTAATTAATGATAAGTTAATTAGTTAATGAAAAGATGTATCTTCTCAAAAAGACACGTCCATTAGTACGAAAAGGTACCTAGCCTAGGTATTTATGATTGGGGGCCTCATTGTAATATCATATTATCAATCATTTATCTATCAACATATTTATACATCTACAAAAATAAATCTATATTCACAATACGAACAGGGATTGTTTGTTACACTAATATTAGAGTCAAGCTCGTTCGCTGCCAATTGTTCCACGTCAATCCACAACCATACAAACTGCCAATTGTACGTTGTTTGTATCACTCATGTACTGAGGTCCATTAATAATTCAATACAATCAAATCACCAGTTCACCGTACAGTTCGTACTAGCCATACAATCCACTGCACCCAACGATTTAATGAGTTGAATTGTATGTACAGCAGCATTGAATAATTAATCAACACCCCACTATGTGAGCCATTGTGCACCCTCATTGTCGAAGTCACCACACATCCCCACTGTCATTCCACATGTACATCAATCGTTGTTGTACAATTCACTAATCAATTTCTCTGTCACATTTGTACACTTTTGCGTCCTAACAATTCATGCCACTAGCTTCCATCATACACACTATGATGTACAAGCCACTACCAGTGTCACTTTTCCATCGTTGTACGATCAGCCAATAAATTGATAGGGTGCCCAAATCATAGGGTTTTGTCCGTAAATTGACTATTAAAAGTAACTTTATAATCATTTATTTAAATAAAATGAGCAAAATTGGGGAAAAATTACTTTAACAAACAAATACTTATTTATTTATTTATAAATATTATTTATTTATTTATAAAATTAATTATCTATTTATATAATAAATATATTATATATATATATATATATCAAAAATGGAATCGATAATTAGGCCCAAAGTATGCCCTAAAACTACTTATACTTGGCTAAGAGCTTATATCCCTCAGATGTAAGGAAACATGTTAACGACCCAAGACCCAGAGGTATCTAACAGGAGTGAAAGCCTAACCCCTTATAGACCACCACCAGTGGATTATTCCAGGTGGTGTGGTTTTCCTTGAATAATGGTGATGAGTCAGCCTACATTTGCAGATAGCATCCAATGATGGTTGTCCTCCTTGTTGATTTGACAACTGAGTTATGATAGGTTTACCCACTGAAGAAAAAAGAATGGAATCGATAAGAAAAATTACAAAGAATTACTTGTAGAAGACAATCAATATTGAGATGAGATCAATAGCATGAAACATCATCAATTTCGTTATACTCTGTCTGTTTTATGTTTTGGAAGGTTTTCCAGCATATTTTCTGGTCTAATTTGTCTAAAATCAGGCAAGGATTTATTGGAATCACAAGTTTGAGATGTAAACTCTCCATAGGTTTTTCAAGGTGTTGAATCCATATATGCAGTCAAAAACTCATTTTAAACAATAAAAATTAAGATTTGAACTTTTTTCGCTTTTGCGGGCTCACTCAAGCACCCAAGAAGGGTGTGGGACCATTCTATGGCCAAAAAAGATTTAATCTACCACAACATTTTAACTCTAATCACTCCACAAACTAATTTATCTCTAATCAATCCATGCTCTAGTTCTACTAAAAAGCACCTTGCTTTATTTTTGTTAATGAAGATGAGGATGACTAATGAGGATTATAAGATATGTAAGTGTACTTGTCATTAGCTCATGTTTTATTTCATTTTCAGTACATATAGCCACATGTAAAGGCTGCTTTTGGATGTAAAGCCTCAAGTATAAAGGTTGATTTTCAATTATTGGATGTACAGCCTCATCTATAAAAGATAATTTTAGATTTTGAACCATGTAATCATCTACGAGAGTTACTACATACTGGGTTTCCTTCTAAAATGTCATTGATGTGTCTCATTCTTTTTTTTCTTGCAAACAATACATTATTAACTTATTTGTAAAAAAAATCACAAGCACACACACACACGTATATAATGATGTTTTGACTAACGTTTACATCTTTTGTGGGTCGTGGCTCCAGCCGTACCTATTTCAGAAACTTCCAGATGCTTCAGCGTTTTGTGCAACCTAACTTATAACACATAAGAGGAGGTAAAATGCAGGCAAATAAGTAGAATTGCAGCCAGAAAAGAAAGAAGAAGAAGACAAACAAAGCAGTCCACAGAAAAAGCCACAATGGTTTTACACAATGTTGTGAAAATCGCGATCTTTTTGCTGTCCCGATAAAATCGCAATAACTATACGAAATAATCGCCGGAAATTTTTTTGCCGATTTTTATTGAATTTATCGCGATAAATTGAAATAATCGTGATAAATTCGAATTTATCGCAATAACAATCGAAATGATAGTGGGGGTCTCTGGCAGTGAGGTTTTATAATGTTTTTTTTTGGTTTTTTAAGGGATGCTAAATGTTTGAAATGCAATTTTTTTTAAAGAAACAATTAATTTTTGAGTGGGGCAGCTTAATGATCAAGTCTAGGCCCTAGTATTGATATGTTATTCATGGTAATGTTAAATTCTTAAAGTAAAATGATCTTTTTTCATCCTTTTACTTAAATTTTTAACATTACCATGAAATGACTCAGGATGTTTGAGAGTGGTTCTGGCCTCATTGGATTTCATATGGAGAAAGTAGAATTTTAGATTTCATTCCAAATCCAGCAAACTTATCAGTTTTTCAGGATTTCAAGATTGGGAGATTGTAATGTTTCCAGGTGACACCACCTACCCGGGCTACCCCTGCCACCAGTGGAGGACGTGGTCTACCTCCTATAGCTCCTACTTCTAGTTCTTCAACTTCTAGAGCATAGCAGACTCCACTGCCAACTCCACCAGCGCCAACATCTACATCTAGAGGGAAAGGGAAAGCTGTGGCATTTTCTTACAAGAGGGGCAGAGGAAATCAATAGGATTAGAATTTAGTTATTTTCTTCATTTTATTGTATATGACATTATGACATGATGAGATACATTATTATATTTTTTGTTGATATTTTGAGGTTGAGTTGGGACTCAGGAGTTAGGACTTACTATTTAGGACATGATTCACTATTATGTGTGATTGTAGCACTAGAAATGATATTAAACATCTTATATATTAGTTATTTTATCATATTTATGTGTCAATGTATTTATTTTATGTTGTAGATGGTTTAGATATTAAAAAAATTGAAAAAAAAATTGAAAAAAAATGAATATTTTCGTACCAAATGATTTTTTCCCGATTATTACGATTTTTTTCCAATTTTTTCCTCGCGCCGAATTAATCCCATTAACGATTAGTGCAACATTGATCCATTCTTAGTTTTTTTGGGAGGGGCGAACACAGGATAATAATTTATTTCTAAATAGATAACATTGAAGGAACACTTATTTTTTTAAATACCATTCAACATTTTCCTCTTTTTTAACAACAATGGTTAGTATTTATATTTACAAGAGTGTTGTGAACAACTTCTTTGGCATTCATAACACTCAAATAGAGTGCCATCTTGTGTTGTTCTCATCAGAATGGAAACCAAATAAACTAAATTCTATATCAACGTAGATAGAATGATGATAGAGCTTTGGGTATGTATTGTGAGCTAAATTAGTGCAATAAAAAGAGAGTTTGACTAAACATAAAGGAAGCTAGAAGTTAAGGTGTGGGAGGGGCAACAAGAACTGTCCATTTGGGTTGCTAGATTACTAGTACTTCCTCCAAGAGTGTTAAAGGAGCTTTTAGTTTGGGTTGTACTAGAAGTCGTTTGAAAAGTTTGATGGGTTGTGATGGGGGGAGATTGATATGATTTGTAATGCGAGTCACTAAAGCCAAGAGGGAGTTTAATGTGGTGTTGCATAGATTGCCTTCCATGCCTCAAAATTAGAGAGGCATTAGCTTCCTTTTGCCATTTGTGGATAATTAAACCAGGCCTCCCAAATTTAATTGCATTCAAGTATATGGCTTGATTTTCCTTTATATAAGATAGGATACTTATACAAATGGCCAACAAATGACCACAAAAGTATGTCAATGTTATCACTAAGTACAATGCTGTTGATACAAGCAGGAGTACCAAAAATTATCCTATATAAAGAATAAGAAATAAAGTAGAAATATAATATCTATAATCTAAAATAAGGAAAGACATTGACTCCAAGTGTGGGCAACTATAAAGATCCACAAGATCTTGACTGTCTAATACTTGAGGCCAAATAAAGCAAACTTAAAATAGAATGGTGCTCTCGAGGGAGATTGAGGGGAAGATTTGGACCCTTTGTTGTTGGAAAGAAGTAACCCATTGTTGGTGTCTAGGTGAATCTTGATTGTTTGCTGGTAAGAGATCTAGTCCTGTTGTTGCTAGGAAGAACTAACCCATCACTTGTGTTTAGGTGACTTTGATTGCTTGCTGGTAAAAAATGTTGTCTGGCAATGTATTTAAGTTCTTTAGGGAAGGGAAACGGTTTGTCGGGTCCACATTGATTTAGAGTTTGAGGTAATGTTGATGTTAGTCCGTCTCTTGGTGCCCCTAACTGATGGGAACTTCAAAAAGAAGGATGCGATCCTTGGAATAAGATCTTGTCGAGGAGGAGCTTGGAGAATGTTAACACAATGTTCGAGGGCCTCTTGGATTTAAATGGCTAGACATCATTAGTCAGAGTATTGAAAGAAATTGGAGATGCTTTGGATTCCCTTAAATAAGCAATGAAATTTCCCACAAATGTTATGATAATGGGGCGACGAAAGATGAAATGCTCCTTAGTCTCAATGTTGTTGGTAGATGCTATTTGATTGGTTAATTTGGTGATCCGTCTCAATTCGCAGTCCATGAGAGCCAACTTTTAACTATCCCAAGGGGGTTTGAGGGGCATGCATTCAATGGTGAAGCATGTAATGGGGTTTAAAAATGAGGCCATCCCTCATCACCATGAAGTGCTCAATATAGAAAACCATCTTAGAACGTAGCCCACATTGGGGATTTTGTTGAGATTTGTAGCTTGGGAGGTACTCCAATTCCTAGGGTTCGGGGATTCGAGGTTGGAGCACCACAAAAGCATTTTGTGGGTTTGGAACCCAAGATGTGGGCTTTGCACTCAAGCTTGTAGGTGTGATTCCATGAGGAGTTTATTTGAGGTTGGAGCGCCACAAAAGCACTTTGTGGGCTTGGAACCCAAGATGTGGGCTTTGCATCGAAGCTTGTAGGTGTGATTCCATGAGGAGTTTTGGACATGTGATGATTTGAGTTGATAGAGGACCTCGAGAGAAACAGGAGCAACGAAGATCACTCAAATTCGAGTTATCTATTATGAGATATGAATTTTTGAAGTTAATGAGTGGGTTTGGTTAAGGTCGGCTAGGTGATTGGAGGCCTTATGACAGGTTGTCAAGCCTACATGTGTGATTTGATGGAGCCCTTGTGTTTAATATAAATACAAGGTGAGTGTGAAGTCATTTCTACACATCCAAGTGAGCAACACGAGCAATTTGCACTCAAGAGATCTCTGTTTGGGCCGTAGATCTAAGACGCAGATTCCGTTAAAGGATAAGAGGGCTTGATGAAGCATATTTGTGATTGTTTGGGAACTGAATTGATCTAGTAGCAGGGTTGAGTGAGATATAAGGTTGTTTTGGGTTTGGTTTTGGCCCTTGGGTATATCTTGTGTGTGCAAACCTCTTAAAGAGGGGATGCAAACTTGTACAGTGGGCTGGAGGAGGGTCGAGCCCATGCTTCTGTGAGAAGAAGGGTTGTAAGGCTGAATAATGGGCTGGAAGCTAGCCCAAACCTTAGCGTATGAGAACAACACCTTAAAGGAATGCATCTACAACTGTTGGGAGGATGTTTGAGCACTGGAATAGGTTGAAGATGACTAGTGTCTTGCCCTAACTAGGCCAAAATCAACATCAGAGGAGAAAACCTAAAACAATGAGCATAAAAGGTATGTGTATGTGTCTTATGGTTGATTTGTTGCTAGGTGTCAGATCTGGGATTTGGATCAAATTGGATGGTGTGCTTTTGGATCACTGTAGCAGTCAAGAGATATGGTTGATGTGGACGGCCGGATGCCTTAACTAGTGGGTAGATGCTATAATGGTTTTTTGATCCTAGATTTGTGCAATAACTCCTCTATTGTAGAACACAGGGCATATCTTCAGAGCTCTAGTTTGATGATGGTTGAGCAAATCTGAAGGACATGTTGTTTGCTGTTGTATTGGGAATTTGAGGTCTGTTGCAGGGCAGCATGAAAGTGCTCAAGTGTGAATCCCTAAGTGCAGTGCAAGGAAGGACTCTTGGCTGCTAGGAGTGGCAGTTGTTGTAGCACAAGGTTTGGCTAGCTAGAGGAGCAAATTGTTGTAGCCTGTGTTCATCATTGGAGAAGCGACATTTGATGGTGATAGGTGGCAATCCTCCTGTCCTATGTTAGTCTTCATTGGAGCTACACAGGAAGACTATAGTGGGTTGAAGTCCCTAAGTAGCTGAGAAGCAGTAGTGGGCAGTTGAGAGTTGTTTGCAAACTAAGTTGTGAACAACTCGACAGGAGTCTCGAGATGTTGATGTGTTGAAACTTGAAGGACAAGCGGTCAACTAGAGAGCAGATTGGATCCCATATTTAGTGGGAAGATGGACTTGGTGCATTGATAGAGGCAGGCATTACAGATCGGGAGCCAAAGGACCAAGCATGTGTGTACAGGGTATGACCAAGTCAGCTGTGAGGAGCTTTACATTAGCTAGACGGTCAGAGTATCTTGTATTGGGTTGATTGGCGGTCATCACAACAGACACCAAGCCCTAGTTGTTGTATAGTCTTGTATCAGTGGATGTATGAGGGCCATTATCCCTAGTACGGGAGCTTTAAACTATTGTATTATCAGTTTGATTAATATAACGAAGTTGGGTTGTTGTATAAAATTGAAAAAAAGTTGTGTAAATTTTGTGCACTAGTAGATTTACAAATTATTGTTGTATATTATTTTGTTGTGATAGGATTTGGTAGCGTCATTGATTCAAGATTCTATTCTAAACTCCAATATCGTGGAGAAACAATAGGGTTATCCTTGTAGATATCCTCTTGGATAATTTTAGTCATCCGCTGTTTGGTTGGTAAGAGTTGGTAAAGTGCACACAAAGAATATTTGAATGGAGGAAGTTGGTCCATCATAATACCAATTGAAGCAAGGAGATTCAAGACTCCGGTGTACCATCACTAAGATCGAGTCTAAGGACTAGCTGTTGTAATGGAATTTTATGAACCATATGCTAAGTGTGGATACAGGTTACTCCTCGTCGTATTAGTGAAGCTTCAAACATGGTGTAGAAGAGAGATGAGAACAAACACTGTCTATAATCGGAAGGGGCAAGATCAAAACTTTACAAGAATGATGGGTTGAAGAATTGTTTGCTTCCCTCGAATGATGCAATGGAGGAGGATGATTTGTACTCTTTGTCGAAGACCAATCAAACTTCGATAAACTTGGTCTCCAAAGTTCAACCATATAAACCTGTGGGTTAGATGAGTGTGCCTATGAGTGACATTTAGTTGATATTCTTGAAAATGATTCCTAAAACACTACCTCTCAAAAAGGGCGAAGAACCCATACCCCTTGTTGATTTAGGGTTGAAGTGCACGCTGCAAAGTAAAGCAAGATCTTGTGAATACTACCCCCATGTAAGTATTTGAGTTGGTGATATTGATCTCTTGTCATTTAAAAATGAAATGGTGCTCGAAGAGGATTTTCTTCGATGTGATGAAGATCATTACGTTGATTTTGCCTAAGTTGATTATCAACTGATGAAAGATCACAAAAAAGAGTGAGGGCATTTTGTTGTTTCTGCAATTTGTTCAGGGATGAGACTAGAAGGACAACATAATCGACAAGCATTAAGATAGAAATCAAAACATGGTGTAGAAGGCAACCATCACTGACATGGATGTGCTCATGTAAGGTCTCCATCTCGTTCATGTAGATCCCAAATAGTGTGGGGGACAAGGGGCATCCTTGTTTTACCCTATTAATACTCTGATTAAAATTTGATAGCTTGTGTGTTGTGTATAGACGACCAAGGATTGACTCGTCTAAATGCATGATGACTAACAAAAAGGTCTTTGAGATGCCAATGTTTATAAGTCTTTGGAATAAAGCCTACCTAGGGATAGAGTCAAAGGCTTCTTGAAAGTTTAAAAAACAACAATAATCTTTCAAAAATCAACGTTGATCTTCCTTAGTGATGGTCCTAAGTGTAAAGACGTGATCCATAGTTTTGTGTGCAAGTCGAAATCCAGTTTGCCCTTTAGCTCTAAGTTGTCTCCACTAAAGTTTCCTAGAGAGTTGTAGGTGTAGGGATGTAGCATAGAGCTTCAAGAATGTGTGGCCCACCATCATCATCATGTAATTCTTGGCATTTGAGTTGGGGCTTACCATGCCGATGTGCTGTGACCATGCTGATGGGAAACTTGTATAGACCACATGGTCGAAGAGATTATCCAAGTACGAAACCAAAGCATGAAGACCATGCTTAAAGAACTCTGCTTGGAAACCATCTTTGTCTATTGCTTCGTTGCTATTCATAATTCAAATGTCCTCTCTTTTGTGACCATTAAAGAATAAAAAGCATGAAGAGGGTGAAGAGGTAACTTGAATTTGGGGATGCCTCAGGAATGTAGGAGTGGATACGTGGGAGAAGATGGATCTGGGTTAAGGTCGGATGGGAGGGAAGAGTGGTGGGGGGAAGGATAATGCACTAGAAATATTTATAGGAGTGAGGAAGTCTTGTCTCCTCTTCAAAAACAAAGTGGTGTTTCTTGCGGCGGAGGAGATGGCGATATGAAGCTTTGAGGTTGGGGTAGGAGGGGTATGGGTGAATGTGTTGTTGAAGTTGGAATTGGGGAGCTTTACATTCCATATCATAACATTGATTCATAGGACAATAGTTGTTTTTTCCAGGAGGTGGAAGAGGAGTGGTGGATTTAGGTTAGGATTTGAGAGTTGCGTCCTGAATGATGGATGAGAGGCGGTTGTTCTTGGCAGAGATGCAAAATCAAGTTGAGAGAACTAGGTTGTAGAGGGGAGCCATTTGGTAGATGTGATCACACCATTGATTCATAGGACAACAATTGTTTTTTTGGGAGATGGAAGAGTGTTGGGTGTGGTTAGGGTAGGATTTTAGGGCTGCATCCCAAATTATGGTTGAGAGGCAGTTGTACTTAGTAGATGCAGAATCAAGTAGGGAGAACTAGGTTGCGAAGGGGAGCATTTGACAGAGGTGGGCCCTTGGGGGGAGGTGTGGCGGAAAGGCGAGTGTCAGATTGGAGAGAGAAGGAAAGAAGGGCATGGTCAACAAGGGGGATGTGGTAAATAGAGAAGGGGCGAATAAAGGGGAGGAGGTTTTGTTTAGAGAGGATATGGTCAATAACACTCACTCCTCTGTCATGAGGATAACATTTTGAAACAATTGTAGCCCATTAGGAATTAATAGCTCTTGAGATTCTCCTAAGTGCAAAAGGTGTAGACCATAGGTTGTGAATGTGCCCAATGCATCATAAGACATTTGCTGAAGCCCCATTGACTTTGGATCTATTTCCTGGATGCAGAAGTTATCCTCTCATTGATTGTGGAGAGGAATATGGAGGGATTTGGTGGGGGAGTTGAAGTCACTTACAAGGATAACCTCCAAATTGTCGAGTATTGGTTGATGTCGACATACAAATCAATAAAGGGGTCCTCGTTGGGCCTACTATAAATAACATATGATGAAATTGGAGGGCTGTAATAGATGACAGAGTAAATGTCGTTGGGGAATAGGGAAACACCTAAAGCCTGAACCCACATAAACATGCCACACTTATTTGCAACCACAAAAGAATACCTACTTTCGGGAGTCTCTAAGGAAACAAGCAACTCCACCTGAACCTTTGGTACCATTCAAGCTCCTTGTCTCTTGTCTATATGTTGAAAATCAATGGCACCTTATAATTTTTGGGAGAGGTTGAATAGGGCTTTCATGTGTCTCAGTGATGAATAATATTTCCAATGATCTAAGAGCATCATACAATAAACTCGATGATGATTAGAAAGACACATTGCCATTCCAACAACTGATTGAAATGGATGCGCCTTGTCAGCGTTCCCAACGAGCCTGCCATTTTGAAGCCTCAAAATGGGCATTTCAAATGACTACTTTGATGTTCTTGATGAATGCCCATTGCCTTGCCTGGTGTGTTGTTTTAACTAGCTCATTAGAGCATTTGAGCTCTACAACTTGTGTTCTAGTGAGATCTTCATCAAGGAAAATCTTACTAGGAAGAGAAACAACTTCTATTTTGCTCTGAGAGCTCGAAGCCAATCAACCGCACTCCTAAATTGGAGTTGAACCCAAGCCTAGCCATATCAAGTGTCACATTAGGTGGCATCGCCAAGAAATAAGGTCCCAACAACCATGGGCCCTAAGAATGGAAGACATAAAGGGAGTCCTCTCTCTTTGAGATTTAGTTCTTATGCTTGTTGGGTATGTTCTTGCTTGAGTTTATTGTACCACCTCAACAATTGCTAGAGGTTGGGGGGGGGTGGGGGGCTTTATCGCTTAATCTAACTACCTATGCCCATGAGTTTATATATGAGTTTTCATTTCTTGTTTAAATTTGACTTGCTAAGATCAAATTTCCTACTGCTTGTTTTTGAGATTGAGAATTTCTATGTAAAGTGTCGCTAGGGGGCAATGGAGGGCATCTTGGTCCCTGTTATCATTCAACTACTACTTGAATGATATGTTCTCCTATTCAGTTTTTGCTACTCTATTTGTGAGTTCACCAACCTTTGTTCGTAATGCTAGGTTTGATGATTCTAAGAGCTATAATAACATTATTAGTTTGTGAATCATCTTGTTACTACCACCATCTATAGAATCCTATGTATTAGAGTTTGAAATCCCTTTGATTACCTTTTCGTTGGTGTCTTCCTCGTCGAAGGGGTCCATCATCCATTCCTCTTGGATCTATTACAATTAAGAAGGAATCTATAGCCTTTGAACAAAGGAGAACGCTACATAACTTGTATTGGAGTCACATAGAGAGGTTGGAGTGGTAAGCTGTAGAGAGGCATTTACGTCGCGTGCTAACTTTTGACTTCTTCTCTGTTGTTCATTGTTCGTTGCATCGCTAAACACTATATCATGCGCCAATTGTAACAATGTTATTTTTGTCTCACTTCTTGTGTCCTTTATCTTAACGACAACTTCCACTAGCTCGACTTTTGGTGTTGAGCAAAGGATTCTTTGATTTTATTGATTGATAAACCAGGGTTTGTCATGTGAACAAGAGCTCCTAAGATCGTTGAAACTCTTTGGGCAGTTACATAAAATCTAATAGGAAAGCTGAGGGTTATTGAAACAAGTAACGGTTATGGTAGAAGAAATGGTTGTGGATGGACAAGGAAGAGGAGGTTGGGCAAGCCCTTGATAGTTGGCCATGCTTGGTTAGTTACAGGCTAGGTCACAACTCGGTCAAGGTCTTTTGTTGATCTAGGTCATGTAGGAATCTTGAGCTCAAATAGACTGGGTTGAGGAGTTCCATCTAGAGATCGTGGGTGGAGACAACTTGTGGGTCATGGGTTGAGTTGTAGAGAGGGCTGAGGGTATAGGCTCATGCGAACTCATGGATGGTAGTTGACCAATTTCTAGTAGAGGGTTGAGGGTACAGGTTCACATGAGTTTTGCCTCTTTACTTGTGGGGTTGCCATTGTGGACAAGCACATGGTTTCCTCCCTTTGTTGGGAACAAAGGGTTAATCATTTCCCAAGCCCCTTGATTTCTTTATGTAGTAAACAATAATGATGATGACATTGTTTTTCCGAGTTAAGTTTTCTCTAAATGCACCAACAAACGAATTCCTGTCCTCCTTTCTAGAGTACCCATTATATAGAAAGGTGGGCTGCACAATGGGAAGTCTTGGCATAAGCCATGAAGATTAAGCCATGAATGGGTATCCTTGGATTGAGTAGGTGTTGCAATTATACGTTTTACTAGCATAACTCTCGAGTTTGCATAGTTCCAGTCACAGTTATCAACCAGTTGGAGCAAATACAAAAGATGAACAAAGCCAAGGTGTGAGAAGAATAAGTTTGGTGCATAGTGTGCAAGACATAGGGGCACATTGCTGATGATTACCCCTCATTGAGGACCAAGGTTGCAGCTCCCCACCCATGAAGACTAGAGTTCTCACGACATGACATGTGTTAATCCTCGAGCAAGCTTAACAAGAATGAAAATTTACCTCACTTTTCAGTTTATAAATCCCAATTCCAATTCCGCTTTGTAGACTTGACATGATATGCATTAATCCTTCCTCAAGCTCAACTTGATGACATGTAGGAGGATCATCCAAACTATTGTGGGTGATTGTGTCTTACATCATGGTTTTTTGATGATTTAAGGGAGGGGATCCTTGAGGATTTGATGCTTGTCTTCTGTAAATTGGTGAGATGATAGGTGGCTCGAGATGTCTTGCCCGCTTCAATGCCATGCAATGAAACCTTATTGGATTGCCATTTCAACTTCAAAGCCATAGTTATGGTAGGGAGAGGGGTGATGTACTTACTTGTTACACTACCATCATTCATAATAGAAATTCCTTAAGGTAGGGACTCGACTCCATTTGCTATGTGATTTGTGTTTTTGCTTAGCTTGCACTTATCGTGAAGGAAAGAGACAACTTGGTTAAAAAAATTGCCCTGCAGGTGATCTTCACCAATGTTGCAAACATCTCGATTTTATCGCAATAAAATCTTGAAATTGCGATTTTTTGGCCTAGCTGATGTTTGTTGGTTTTTATCGATATTTTGGTGGCATCTTAATTTTGCCAATGTTTGCTGATTTTTACTGATATTTTCCCGATTTTTACGATATTTTGGTTCTAGACCCTTGCTGATTTTATCTCTTTTAATGTTTGCAACATTGATCTTCGCCACTCTTTATTGCTTCAAGGGTTTGTCCCATAGTAGTGAATGGATGATGAGGGTAAAATCTTCGATTATAGAAATGCCACGATTGAGTAACTTGTTAATTGCTTGAAGTGCTGCTAGTGTCTCAATGCCATTGTTTTATGCAATCCCCATTCCTCAAGTTATCTCTAGTCCTCTATTTTTATTGAGATCAGAGACTCCCCTTTTGCCCTAGTGCTCCTCTCATCTAACATTTTCCTTATCCAAAATAAATGAAGAAATTGGTTGAGTAACTCAAATTTGTTTTTGAAGTGTAATGTTATTTCTCTAGTATTTAGTATTTACTTGATAAATCACGTGTCATACTTTGTCTTTGGATAGTATTTTATGAAAATTACAGATGGATAACTTTATTCAAGTCTTCGAGTTGAGCTTAATTTATTGACTTTTGTTGATATTAAGCATATTTTCTAATATGTGCTAGCAAGAATTTTGATTTGCACTTATGGGCCAATAACATGTAGTCTAGACTTTCAGTTACATACTTGATTATAAACTATCCAAAAATAGTGCTCGACTGAGATGCATAAACTTGCCATCATGTCAGCCATTGTGCCAAGAGGCGCTCTCCAACCCAGTATGGATGAGATGTTGTAATGTCTTGTCCTGTTAAATATTTTGACATAGTCAAATTACATAAACATAAAAATAAAATAATCTATCAAAGCCCTAAGAGGGATAAAATCTCTCGAGGTGTAGAACTTTCCTCAAATATTGCACTCAAAAAAGAGGTTTAAAGATTGGACTTGAGGAAAGGTTTGCACCTCAAGAGATTTGATTCCTCTTGGCGCCATAGTTAAGATGGATCTATGCTGATTAGGTCTAGGTCACAAGGGTCTTGTTGCTATATTTGTGTTGCAAACTTCTCATGTCCTAGTGTCTATGTTGTAAACTTGACCTTCTTTTCGTGGCATTTTCCTACCAATATCATGATATTACTTTATACCTAAATATTTTATTAAAGTTATATCTCGTTTGTTATAAAACAAGTTTTTAACAGTTTTCTCTATAAGATCAGGGTTGTCTTACCTAGTTCAATGCATCAAATAATCCAATCATGGTTTCATAGCAAAGTCGGAGGTCTTGAAATAAAGGCAAAACAACGAATCTGTCTTAGAACAATGTTCACAATAATGACCCAACTATGAATTTGCCAATGTTCCACCAAGTTTTTGGGGCGGGGGAATGGGGAGACACATTGGGGGGATGTGTGGGAGCACCTTCAAATTTTAGGGAAATTCAAGGGGGATGGGTGTTGGTGTGTGTGTGTGTGTAATCTTGATGCTTGTACCCTATATATAGTAAAATATTGTATACATTGATTTGAATTCATCATTCATTATTCTAGAATTTGTTTAGTTCTAAGTAAAGCAGTAGATGTCAAAATTTGAAGATTGAAATAGTAATTGAAATTGCTCAAACTCAAAAATAGTAAAACGTGACAAGTCAAAGACTTGGTTTAAGGTCATTAGTATCTAGATTCAAGACTCAAAAGTTAAAACTAAAAATGAACAATGGACAAGAACCAATGTTATTAGAACCAGGCCAATGATTGAACAGATCGACCCCAACATTGGGAAATGGAAAAAAACTTGGACCAAAAAACCAATCGACAAAAAAATACGTGAATATCCAAATTTTGAAAAAAAAACAAGTGAAGTGCATCCATACGAATTCAGATCATCATACACAAATATGCAAGGTTTCTCATATATATAGCGAGGGTGTGTATAACCCAAATAACATTGAGTGCAATCCATATTTGAACAAAAAATAAATCAACAAAAAAGGCTCTAGATGGCCTCTATGGTCCAAAAGAATTCATGCTACAACAAATACTTACATATCATCAAAAATCGTTGTGTATATTGGGGGATACTCATCTTCAATATCACCCTCTAAGCATTAAAATAAGATAAAAATGCGACCAACATCAAGGTACATAGAGGGCTTCCATGCTAGTTCCATACCCTCGTACATGATCGAATCCGGTAGAAACGGTGCAATCCCATAAATCTTGGAATCCTTAAAACTAGCAACCCTGCTAGATTATGAGTGGGATCTCAAATTCTACTTTCTCCATATGAAATCCAATGAGGTGAGAACGACTCTCAAACATCTCGAGTTACTTAATGGTAATGGTAAAAATTCAAGTAAAAGGATGAAAATGAAAGATAAAGGAGAATCCCACTTTTAGTTCAAGAATTTAACATCATCATTAATTACATAGCATTAGCAGGGCCATAGGGTTGAATATTAGGCTTCCCGACTTATAAATTATTTGTTTTCAAGCAAAATTCAAGGGGACACCTAACTCTTTTTTGAGAGGGAATGCCCACAAACATCCTTTTTGCGGAAACATGTCCCCCAATTGGCCAAATGTTTCTGCTAGTGTCTCCCTGAGTTTCCCCAAAAGGAGGATGTGGGGAAACATTTCCCCAGGTGTCCTTCCATCTTGGGTGCGTAGGTAACGTGGGTAGTGCACACCCCACCCTAAGCAAAGTGCCCCCTTGGAACACTGGAATTTGCTAGTGTGCCAATATTTGTTTTCAAGCAAAATTCAAGGGGACACCTATTTTTTTTGAGAGGGGATGCCCAGAAACACCCTTTTGGGGAAACGTGTCCCCCACATTGGCCAAATGTTTCCCCTAGTGTCTCCCTGAGTTTCCCCAAAAGGGGGATGTGGGGAAACATTTCCCCAGGTGTCCTGCCATCCTGGGTGCGTAGGTAACGTGGGTAGTGCACACCCCACCCTAAGGAAAGTGTCTCAATGGAACACTGGAATTCGCTAGCATGCCAATATTGCAATGTTGTATGAAGAAAAAAATTCAAGTTGTTGCAAGATACAATCTTAGGCCACCTGATTCATGGTTGTGTCTAAATTTGATAAAAATTGCCCAGTGCAAAAAGAGAAGGTAAAATTTGCCCGAAGTTTGACAAGATACATCCTTCAAAATTTTCAAATTGTGAAAACATCTACTACAAAATTCCATGCCCTTTTTAAACATATATAATTAAGATTCCCTGCCCATGTTAGTTGTACATGATAAGCTTATAATTTATAAGATTAAATATAATTCTACTCTATTACGCAAACATATTCGAATTTCATTCTAACTTTTATAAACGGATTCAAATTTATGTGACATATAAATTTTAACTTGATTGGATTGGAGTTGGATCAAATTGATTCACTGAACATAATCAAATTTATATTTTGTTGGTTATGTTTATGGACTTTTGACTATATTCTATCAAAATTCTAACTCGGTAACTAAGGATGCAAACGTCTAAATATGCTTAATATTGAGGCATTCAGAGTTTAGAGAAAGATATCCCCATTGCCACAAATATCCTTGGAGGTTGTATGTCAACAATCACGAGAATGCTTCTATAGAGTTTAGAGAAAGATACTCTTATTGTCACAAATAGCCTTGGAAGTTATAAGTATGTCGACAATGATGAAGATGCATATGAATGTCACATGAATGCAGTTCATGAAATATCATGTAAAAATGTTTAAAATTCAATAAACTATATTGCTTTCTAAATTGCTTGAATAATGCCCATTCTGTACTTTGTAGTCTTTCTTCCAAAAATATCTTGTGAATTTTTCTCTGAAGGAAAATTCTTTCATTTTACCATTTTAGTGGGATGCCTAACTTTTGCGTCATGCAATTCAATATGAACTGCTATGTGAATTTCTTGGAAGTGATACTCTGAGCTATAAACCAATTTACTATAGGATTTAAGCTGGCAATCAAGGTTTTTAGGTTCATAGACTGTTCAGTGAAGACGATAAACTTCAGGTTCACTTTAAGCCTTTTGGCCACCTGTACTGAGTTTGTCCTTGTCCTATTGTGGCCCTTGCAAGCATCATTCCCTTTCATTTATGCCTAGGGTGACCTCACTCTGCCTTTACATAGCGTTTTAAATAGACACATGTCCAAACTACTGCCAATATACAGACTTTTGGGTTGACCATTAATTGTGAATTTCATCGTCACATCTGCTTCGACTTCAATTCAAACAAATTTTGTATTTTCATAATTTTTTCATAAACCCTTTTTACTTTAACATTAGACTCGATTTTTATTCTTGAGAGGTCTTGCCGGCTTGCAGTTCATTTGTACTGTAAAGGACTTTTGGTTTGAACTTTAAGGCTAAAGTCTATGAGTAAATAGGAACTGCCCATATGGGGAATTTGGAATTTCTTCACTTAATAATGGTATTGAAAGCAAACACTTATGAATAATTCCATGAAATTAATCTCTGTCTCTATGGTAGTGAATTGGCTTGCACTACTCTTTTGGGTATCTTTGCCATATTTAATCAACGGACATCGATGATTTGTAAAGAGATGCATGGCTGGTCTCTTGAACTGTATTAGTAATTGTTATATATGTTGGTCCCATAACATTTCTATATTTTAGTTTCTTTGTTATTCTATTTCTGATGTATTTCCAAGTTTCTTTGTAATGTCACTGGTTGACTTCGTTTTAATAATTTTTGGTTGGAATATTTAGTGTTTCCATTACTACTGACATTAAGATTCAATGTGTCTGACATATCTTTAATTGTGTGTTCCTTACAGGCTGATAAGGATGCAATCAAGGCAGCAGGAAAATCATGGTACAAAACCATGGTTTCAGATAGTGACTACACGGAATTTGAGAACTTTTCTAAATGGCTTGGTGTGACACAGTAAAGCAATGGTTTTTTTTCTTTTTATGTTTAAGTAAAAAAACTATTTAATAGAATTTTGTGAGTTCATAGGGTAATCTAAATTTTGTGTTTTGTGGTTTTGAATTTATTTATATGAATGGGCTTTTTACAATTTGAAGAGTTAATTTTGATTGCGAGGCAACCATTTTGTAGTTACCATGTTCTTTAGCATCTGTCTCTTGATGTTTGTACTTTGTGATTATTTATAATAGAAAACTAGTATTCCTTTCATTTAATTGAGATCCTGGTGTTCATTTTGGGGTTTTGTTGGAGTTAATATGTAGTTTGTCAAATTGATACGAAGGCTATTCTCAAGGTTACAGGTAATTACACCAGTAATCTAAATTTGGTTTCTGACTAACGTAATGAACGCTTTGTGATTTTGAATTTATACGAATGGGCATTTTTCAATTTGAAGAATTCCATATTGATTGTGAGGCAATCATTGGTAGCTACTAAATTCTGCGTCATTTGTGTCTTTGATGGTTTTGGTTATTTATGATAGAAAACCAAGTTTTGTTTCATTTAGTTGAGATTCTTTATGTTCTCTTTCGTGTTTTCTTTGGAGTTAATACATGGTTCTTTATTTGAGCCATTTGGAGTTTCAAATTGTAGATTGACCATGTTAGGTTGCATTCTCGAAATTGGAAGTTGTTCATGGAGTGCCCTCCCCCCTTGACACATGCTACAAAGTGTGCTCTAAACGAAAGCGCGCTCTTGCCAAAAAAAATTGTTCCCTCACTAGTGCTGTCACAAGTGGTTAATACTTCTTCTGCAGAGAAGTGTTGGAGCACCTATAGCTTCATCCATAATGTTGAAAGAAATTCCCCCAATGAAAACTAGGCAGAATGCTTGGTTTATGTGCACTACAACTTGAAGTTATTGATGCATTATTGAGCGGACTCGATTTGATAGAGCATATAGCACTTGGGACAACAACTTGGAGGAGGATAATTTGGAGAATGGAACTTGAAGAGTTGGAAGCATATTTTTTTTTTTTTTTTTCTTTCACAAAAAAAGATTCGCTCTATTGTAATACCCAACCGCAATACAATTTCCTCATACAAACCAAGAGTAGCCTACGAGGGCAAAAAAACCCTAATTAACATAACTTCTACCATTAGATATTTTCATCCATAATGTTGAAAGAAATTCCCCCAATGAAAACTGGGCAGAATGCCTGGTTTATGTGCACTACAACTTGAAGTTGTTGATGCATTATTGAGCGGACTCGATTTGATAGAGCATATAGCACTTGGGACAACCATAGTTTTAAAAAAAGACCGTTTGAAAACAGAAATGACCGAGTTGGTCCGTTCCATTGCCCTACGGAGTGAATCGGTACAAAAAACGGCTGACTCGGGCGAGTCATTGAATGACTCGCCCGAGTCATGGTTGACTCGGCCAACTTGGCCGTTTCTCGTACTGACTCGGCCGAGTCACAAAGAGTGGCCCGTAACCCACTAAAACAACAATTTAACATTATTTTAATGAAATTTTAAGGGGTTTGCTGATTGGTTTGCATTATTTTAGTAAAAGTGACATTCTCTTTAATCTTCATTTTCATCTTTTTACTTAAATTTTTAACATTACCATGAAATGACTCAGGATGTTTGAGAGTGGTTTCAGCCTCATTGGATTTCATATGAAGAAAGTAGAATTTTAGATTTCATTCAAAATCCATCTGACTTATCAGTTTTTCAGGATTTCCGGATTGGAGGATTGCAATGTTTTCGTTGAATTTTGTCATGTATTAGGGTATGGAACTTGTATTTAATCAAGAGCACCAATCCCTCTATGTACCTTGATGTTAGTGACATTGGTTGTCGAACTCCTCTGGGATTCACTCCCAAACCAAGAGCTTTTGAAAATGTAGCTCCTGCTCCCGTTTTTGCTCTTGCTCCCAAGTAACACAAAGAAAAGAAACCATTTGGATCAAAACAGTTAAATGATCTAGTTTATGTCCAATACAACCTCCGGCTCAGACGAAACCATTTGCTGAACAAAAGACCTGATTTAGCTCCCATTGTGTTGGAAGACATTGATCCAACATCAGATTGGGTAGTGGAGAGTCGTCTAGCAGAGTTTGATCCTGATGAGGATCTTGATTTAGATTTAGATATCGAGACATCAGTTGA